>PVJL010017579.1:0-17934 GCA_004026885.1 Lyroderma lyra
CGCAGGCGCAGCTCCGGCCTTTATGTGCGTTTCAGCAGGACCCGCAGCGGCCCGCAGAGGCAGGTGACAGGGACAGTTCCCGTGCCATTCCCTCTGGGTCGGGTGGCAGTGACACTGTGGGGCCCTGGCAGAAGAGCCCAGGTGACAGGTCGCAGAGCCACGGGCAGGAATGGGCCCCCGGGGGCAGGGCAGGCAGCCCCGGGCTGGGCCAGCTTCCAACGCCAGGGTTGTGTTTCACAGTGAGGGACAAGGACAGTGGTCACTACAGGTGCCAGAGAGACCCACCCAGGCTGATGCAAATGGACCCCAAGGGACAAAGGCGGCAGCGCTCTCGCTGTCTGTGGTGACCAGGCGGGGCGGCTCTGGGCGCTCTGCGCTTCCTGTACCTCAGGACGCCATCACACCCGCCTGGCTCCCCCGCAGGAGGCTGGGCTGTCACGCACAGCGGTCAGCGGTCAGAACGTGCGGAAGGTCACAGGACTGCAGTGCGGGGGCGACGGGCGGTCCAGCAGGGCTTCGAGTCCAGTCTGAGAGACCACGTGCTTAAGCCGGCTGTGCAGCGGGCAGGGCCCTGTGACTGGACGCTGAGGCCTGGGGGTCAACGTGAGGATGGAGACATTGACATGACAGGGACCCAAGCACAGTGGCCTTGGTCAGCACTGCAGGGTTCGGGGCTTCAGCTTCCACGGGATTAACTCAAATGTCCAGACCCCCGCTGGGTGCTGGCCGCGTGCCGGCTCTGCGAAAGGCCAGGGCAGCTGCCGTGCAGGGTTCCAAGGCTGTGTCGGGGCGTCAGCCTGCTGACACCAGTGAGACCAGGCTGAGCAGACCGGCCCTTCGAAACAGGACAGGACTGTTGTTTTCTGCAGACGGGACCTCTGGTCAGCCCACCGAGCAAACGTGCCTTCCTAGCTGGGTGGGTGCTTCCGCTGAGTCCGTAATCACAGGAGCGAGAGAGAGAGAGAAAACAGAAAGTCACTTTGTGGTGTCTGAAAAGGCTGTTCCTGTTGGCGCGACCTGTTAGTAAGTAACAAACCACATAATATTTACGCTAATTTGTTGTTGTCTATAGTGCTAAAATAACCCGTCTGTGAAGTCGGTGGCAGTCTGTGTAGTTAGAAGATTGTAATGTTTATTACTATTTTGTTTAAATTTTAAAAACACAATTCCACCCTCTAAAACTTAAGTTTTAAATCTAAACTGCTAACCGGGTGATAATTCCCATGAACTAGAAATAAAAAACCTGCAGATGCGCTCAGTGTGAAGTCTGCTTCCATCTCCCCTCCTCTGGGCGAGACATTCTCTCCTTATTGATTTCTCGGAGCTCTTTACATGTTGAGGATGTGAGCTGGGATGAGTTGCCAGTGTGCCCTCTGTTTCCCAGTGGATAGGCAAACAAATAGAAACACGGATGGTCACTCTCACTCTCCCGTTTTTCAGACAAATAGTGATGTATTTTGGTCCTGCACCCCACCTGGCTCTTTCGCTTGACGGTACGTACCGGAGACGCTCCCGTATCAGTCCATGGAGAACGTTGTCACGTCTTAAAACCGCGTCGTATTCCATCGTACGGATGGCTCCTATTCATGGACACTTAAGTGGTTTCAAATCTTGTGTTAAACACTGCAGCACGCAAGGCCTTGCGTATAGATAATTTTGTGCATCTTTCAGAGGAGTAAAATTGCTCCAAGGATACGTGCCTTTAAAATTGTATAGCCGTTTCCAAATTATTCTCTAAGTGGCTTACAACATTTACTCCCCTGATGTTTAAAAATGCTTCTATCTCCACAACCTATTATTTAAAATGTTTTTACTTTTGCCAATCTAATAGGTTCTCTATTAGTAAGAAGATTGAACATCTCTGTATTTTCTTCTCGCTGGAATATCTAGAGTGTTTGCTCGTTTATTTATTGAGTTGCTGATTTTTGTCTTTCTTATTGATTCCTAGGAGCTCTTTACATATTAAAGATACAGGTTGTAAGAGGAGATGAAATATATATTTTTTTATTGTCTATCTTATTTATGAATATGCTGATGACAGTTTCTTTCATGCAGAAGTTTTATTTTTATGTAGCTTAATCTATAAATCCTCTCTTTAGTGCATTTGGATTTTCAGTTTGGATTAGAAGCATCTTTCCTTGATGAGAGTGTAAAGGAATTTTCTCATGATTTCTGTGAGTACTTTTATGGTTTCATTGTTAGCATTTCAATAACTGACATATTTGTAATTTATTTTGATGTAGCGTGTGAGATATGGGTGCAGCTTTTATCTTTTATGATTTATTTTGCAGGATAGCTGCTGAGTTGTCCTAATGCCATTTGTCACAGTCATTTTTTTTAACTATTTATTTGAGGTATCGCCTTAGTTACATGCTGATTACCCACGTATTTGGGGTCCACCTGTGCCACCTAAAACGATTACATGATTTGGAGCTTGTAGGGCTACCTCCCCCTCGTAACTCTTTCTTTATAGGATTTTATGTCTATTCTTGTTTTTTTGATTTGAACGTTGGAATCAGATTGTCTAATCCTCACCCCATGATAAAACACAAAAATCCAGAAAAACTTGGATTTTTTTAAATGGTTCTTATTGACGTTGCATTAATTTATAAAATAAGTGGGGGAAATGGACTTCCTGGATGTTGGCTCTTCCTACTGAAGAGCATCCCAAGTTCATTAAGTCCCTCTTGCACGGGTGCCCTTCCACGACTGCGAGGGGATTCAAAACGCTTCTGCAAACCGTAACTTCAGTTTATCCCTAGATACCTCGCCTTTGCGTTTTGCTAATTAAACGAAGCTGATTTCCTCTATTATATCTTCTAAAGCTGTTGGTTTCTCTATATTAATTTTATACCCTGGCATCTTGTAAATTTATTATTTGTAGAAGGTTTTCACTTGTTGTCTTTTACACTGAGATAGACGTATCTGACCGTGTTAAGAAAATATTAATGTAATCCTATTTTATTAAAGTTTATAATGCTGAATCATCACTTTTTCAGCATCTATAAAGATGATTTTTTTTTAATCCCTGGATCTGCTGCTGAAAGATAAAACACATTACCCATAACCTGCTTTGTACCAGCCTTTTAAAGTGTTTGCACTTGACGTTGGCATGTGATTGTGTGGCTGCACTGTACAGCGTGTGCCACCGAGAACCCAGGTCTCTGTGAAGACCTTGCGTTTTCTGCCACATCGGCTCTTACAGCACGTGGAATTCATTTTACAAACTATTATAGCGGAAAAGAGTTAGTGCGAGTGCAGCCGTGCCATCATCTCAAAGCTTACATTTTTATCAGATACTGAAAAATAATACATATTTTTTAAATGAAGCAAGCAGTGCACGTGGGCCATCGCACATTCGTTCCTGCGCAGAGCTGGCGGGCAGAGGTTGCTGTGTGCGCAGATAAAAACTGAGTCAGCAAATTCAAATCGACGCGGCACACTGCTTCAACCCCTCTGAACGTAAAAGAAGCAGCAAGCAACTAAGTATAAAACACACATCCAGCGATGCCCACGGCGAAGACGGACCTGCCGGCACTGGTCTCCATGGCGACGGCAGCGGGAGGGGCCCGGAGGCCGGATCAGCGGCACTGACCATTCCCTTCTGTCCGCGCCTTCGCTGCCCGCGCTGATTTACTGCCTCCAGGCTCCGTGGAAGCACGTTACGGTTTTGTGGAGACTGGAAACCCAGGGCACAAAAACGCTGCTACCCACGGCCCAGGGCAGGCACGCACCACCTCGGGGACGTTTCTCTCCGGGGCGTCGGGGGGCTGTCTGCGCTCGGGAAGCCCTTGTACCTCATCCCGCAGCCAGGTCAGGTTTTTGACATTTCACCTGTCGTGGAGGCGCCGGGAAATGATCTACAGACGCTGACAGCTGGGTCATTCATTCGTCTCTTCTGCAGAGAAGCTGCAATCAACACCTCACCTCGAGGCGGGGGGCGGGGACGGGGAGCTATCACACTGATGGCGTGTCCCTTCCTCCTGTGCCGTCCTCCGTACGACAACTGGCCGGCGTCTGCCTCCCGCCCTTAAGCCTGCAGCCGGCGGCCGATGGACTGGACACTGCGGGTAGGGGCTCCACACCTGTGTCGTCAGGTCAAACTGCCCTGCGACCGCCGCTCACCTCACTTTCGTCTAAACCAGTCAATGATGTCTTGCGATGGCATGCGGCTTAGTGTGGCCGACCGACCACTGCAACCACCAGACGCATCGACATAGCCACACTGTTGGGCTGAACCCCACCTCCTACTCTTGCGGGGTCCCCGCAGGCTGACCCACCTGCACCTCTGCTGCACCGATGTTTCCTGAAGGAGTTCTGGGGCCGTGTGGCCAACAGCTGCCTTGTGGAGCCACCAGAAAGTCACCTGCTGAACATGACTGACAGGCGATGCTGCCCCAGGGACATCAGCACGGCCGTGACCTTGGTCCACTAACATCACATGCTCACGGGAACCCTGGGAGGCCAGTGACCTGCATGAGCACCTCCGAGGCCCCTGAGTGGGGGGGATTCCAGGGGAGGGGCGAGGCAGGGACATGGACTGGCTTCTAGGGGCTTCCAAAGGGCCCTGGATGAAGCAGCAGCCGTGAACTGACCGGAAGTGCAAGCTGCCGTCGTGCCGTGCCAGGGCCACGTGTTCAGGGTGCCGGAGCGTCTGTGCTCGTCCCAGGCTGTCCTGTGAGAAACTTCAGTCCGAAGCTCAGCCCTCGCCCTTGGCTTGGACGTCGTGACGGACGATGCGACTGGAACACTGAGGTGCGGACAGGAGCCCCGGTGTCGGTCAGAGGTGCCGCCCAGCTAGGAGCAGCTCCCCGCCTGTGGGCCTCACTGCACGCACCTGCCATGGAGGTGGCAGAGGCCCCGACGTGGCGGTGACACATTCGTGTGTGCAGGAGGCGTCCGCATACATTCCAGGCAAACTGAAACTCATCTCCCTTAAGGACTGTCACCTAACAAAGGGACACCACCGCCCGCCACCTCCCGAGTCAGCTGGGGTCCTTCCGAAACCGCCAGAGGGAACCCCGCGGGGGCGCCCAGAGCAAGGCGGCCCGCCCCGCCCCCGGCCACCCCGCCCCCGGCCACCACCCCCCCCCCCAATGTTTGAGCGAGATAACGGCTAGCCGCCCGGGAAGGCTTTGCAGGGACAGGTGGCCCGTTTGAAAGGTGACCTGTTTCTGAAGCAACAATAGGACCTACGGTGGGTGGACTCCTGGTTAATGTTTCTCCCTTTGCCTGCTGTGTACACAGCGCGCCGGCCAGGCTGCAGGCGGGCGTGCCTGGGTGTCCCCTGTCCGGCAGTCACATCTTTCACCTGGCGTCCCCGCCACATGGCCTTTAATCACCGCGCACCGCGTGCCTGCCGCCTTCCTGCCCTGTCACTCCAGCTGCCACCCATCGCTCCGTCCTGGCGTCGGTGGGCCGGCCCTGCCCCGAGCTCCTTTGTGGGGTTCCGGCTCAGGGTGCCGGCGGCCCAGTGTGCTGCGGTGAGTCCGCTGTCCCCTCCCAGGGAAGCGCCTGTGAGTCCTGCTTTTGTCCCCCAGCTCATGGGGACAGGGCTCCTGCAGGAGCCCCGGGCCTCTGCCCGGTGCCCGAGGGGACCCCACTGCCTGGGGACGGTAGGGAGGAACGGCTGTCACAGAAACGCCTGCCTGGCTGCTGGACGCTTGTCCTGTGCTCCCAGATTGTCGTCTCTAAATTCTAAATTCTGGGCGGCCCACGGTCACCGGCAGGGTATGACCCTCAGTCCCACGCCATCAGCTCCCCCAGGACCCGAGCAGACCCCTCCCCTGGGTCACAGCCCTGGCCAGCACCACCCTCGGTCCCCTCTCAGGTGGTGCGCTGTCATCAGGCTGTGGCCACGACGACGACAATGTCCGGAACATTCTCCTCCATCATCTTCCTGGAGCAGCTGGTCCCTTCTCAGCCATCACTGTCACTTTTCTGGGCGACGTGCTGCCCGCCAGCTCTGGTACCTACTGTCCTGGCCACTCACCGCCTGCAGCCACAGCTGCCGCTCGTCCCTGCGTGTGTGTCTGGGTGACGCCTCCAGGACACCGTAGGGGAGCTGACCGGGCAGCTGAGTGTCCCCTTGGGAACACGCCCTGCAGAGGCAGCAACTCTGTGTGGGCATCCGCGGTGGGGCCCCAGCCAGCTCACATGCTCCATGGTGGGCGGGGGTGACAGCTGAGGGGTCTCTGTCACCCCCACCCCTCTGCCGTGGCCGCTGTGGTGTTGGCAGTCAGCCAGCCCCAGGGCCCAGGCCCCTGCTGTCCACCTTCCTCTGGGTGGGCGTCCCGTCATCAGGGTGAGGCCCACGGTCTCCGTCCTGCTCGCAGTGGGGAGCAGCGGTGACAGTCACAAGCAGATGGCACATCTGCTCCCAATAAAACTTCACTGTCAGAGCCGACAGTGGCTGGAGAGCTCAGGGTGTCCGTGTTCTGTCCACAGGTGGACACGGGTGGTGGACAGGGCACTCCTGCTCTTCCTGCCCACCCAGCAGCGACAGACCCCGTCCCCCACGTTGCAGGTGAGGACTGTTTACTAGGCCCACCCAGACACAAGGACACGGGGGCACAGCCCCGCGGAAGGCCGTCCCCTCCGATCCTGCCCCATGCAGGTGGGCAGGCCGTGTCTGCCTCAGGGCTGTGTCGTGGGAAGGCTGCGGGATAAGCCCGGAGGCTTCCATGAGGTTTTCAGACCCCAGAACGTCACATCCAGGGAAGGGGTCACATGCGAACACAGATACGTCTGACCCCAAAGTCTGTGTCCTTTCCACGGACTCTGAGCTCGAGTCCAGCTGCCGCCGAGCTGTGTGACCCCCAGCAAGTCGCATCCTCTCTGCGGGCGCAGCTTCTGCGTGTACACACACGTCCCGCGTGACCTCCCCGCGGAGCTGGAGAATCAGGGGCTGCGGGGCTGCACTGCGGACGCGGAGTGGCCGCTGTCCCCACCGTCACGTCCGAGAAGGTCGCGCGCTGTGGACTGAGGCAGCCTGTGCGCGGTGCCCGGAGGGTCCCAGCCCTGCTGCCCAGCAACAAGCTGTGGGGCCGCGACCGGCGGCTCTGCCTCTGACCCCGGTTCCTCGTCTCGCTGGGCCTGCGGATGGCCAGCGGCCTTTCACGTCCCTCCCACGCTCGGACCCCGGTGGTGACTTCACACAGGACGCGGTCCCAGCCCAGACCTTCAGCCTGGCCCTCTCAACGGCCCGCCGGCCCGCCGCCTGCGTGGGTCCTGGCCTGCAAGCCCCGCCCACCCGCAAGGTCTCCTGGGCCTCCAAGCCCCGCCCACCCGCAAGGTCTCCTGGGCCTGCAAGCCCCGCCCACCCACAAGGTCTCCAGGCCTGCAAGCCCCGCCCACCTGCGTCCTGCCCTGGCCCCTCCCACAGGCCCCAGTGGGCAGCACCTGGGTGGTCCGACCTGGCGTGTCCACCGCTGGACCAAGAAACGCGCGCGCGCCCCTCGGAGCCTGCAGCCCGCGGGGCCCAACTTGGAGCCGCACGCCCGCGGCACGCAGCGGGGCTGGAACCGACAGCGACCCGCTGGGCACAGAGCGGTGAGGCCCGTCCGTCCTGGTCAGCAGGGAGGGCGGGCTGCTCTGAGACCCCGCCCTGCGGCCGCCGGGCCCGGGTGCAGCGGGAGACCTTCCCTCGGAGCCGCGGGGACCTCGCCCTCCCCGCAGCCGGGCCACACGCAGCAGCCCCGGCGCCGACAGTGGCTCAGTGAGCCCCGGACACAGGCCGTGAGCCCGGGACAGGAAGGCCATGCTCCGTGTCCCCAGGGGCTGCGTCACCCCCGGGGCTGGCGTCCCGCCAACCCGCTGCCGCAGGACGAGGGTCTCCCGGTTTGGAGGGCGGGAGGCCGCGGCCGTCGGGGGGCCAGGAAAGTGTCCTGCCCGGAGGTGTCCAGGGCGCAGGTCCGCTCCCACGCTGGACGGCGGAGCGGCCGGGACTCAAAGACGCGGCCCCAAGCTTTGCCCCCAGGGGACAAAGGCGACAGATCAGCGCGTGTCATCGCAGGTCGAGGCGCAGGAGGGCTTCACCTGGGAGCGCCTCCAAGGGCACCCAGAGGTCACCCTGCGCCGGGCCTGTCTCCAGTCCCCGAATGGGGGGCGCGAATTACCTTGCACCGCGGCCTCAAAGGGCCGGAGATGAAGCCGGGATTAGCGTCTTAATCCTCACGGCGAGGGCGGCGCTGGGGCCGGGCCGGGGCAGCAGGTGCCATTGTCCCCGCGTGCGGGGCGTGCGGGGGGCCGGCGGCCTTTGTGCCCGGGGACGCGGCCCCTCCGGCGGCGCTGGCGGCCGGCTCGCACGGCTTCGCCCACTGACGTGGGGGACAATGGGACTTGTCAGGAGCCCAATGAAGGGGGAAACCTCGGGCTCCGAGGGGGCGGGGAGCCCCCTGAAACGGTCGCTGCTGTCCCCGCCCCCTCGCAGGGCCACCAGGTCAGGCCGAAACCGCCTCCCCGCTGGCCGCGGCAGGGACCCCATGAAGGACGCGGGGGCGGGGGCTGCAGAAGTCCATCTAGGCCCGAGGGCTGGGTCCCAGCGTCCACGTGACTTGGGCACCCCCCCCCCCCCGCCCCGTCAGTTGCCATGGAGATGGTTAAAGCTCTGGGGTGTTTTTGTTGCATCAGCCCCCGTTTTTGATGATGGTGGGCGCCACTCGGAGGTCCTGCTTTTGCTCCAAGAAGTGACCACGGAGGCGGGCGCCCAGCCTCCCTCACTCATTTAGGGGAAGGTCCAGGCTGTGGGGGGCCGTGGGGCCTTTGCATTAATCTCAGGTCCCCCTTCTGTCTAAAGGGCAGCAAGGTGCCTCTCTGGGTTTCTCCGTTGTGAAACAAAGTAAATACGATCAAACTGGGTTTGTTTTAAATCTCAATAATTACTCCGGCGACGAAATCTGTAGAACTTACTTTTCCCTAGAGTTACTGCTGCCACCAATCAGAAACGTCTTTTCTTGGAAACTACCCACTTTCTCGTGTTCAGAGCCAGACAGTTACGTTTTGTTCGAGAGTTCCAGGTAAACACCTAAGAAAGGGGACTCACTGTTCTTGTCAACGAAACAGATACATTGTTGTTGTTGTTTTGCTACAAGCGAGGGCCCCTGGGGTCAGGCTTGTTCACAAAATGCACTCGCTGCTCTGCCGTCGCCTGTCACCACCCCCGGCAGCGTGTCCGAGACCCCCGGCACCCCCAGGCGGGTGGGTGACGTCCTCTGCGCTCTGGGGACTTCCCAGGTGACGGGTGCATCCTCGTCGAGCACGTAAGTGACACAGACAGTAGATTCCTAGCTACTAGGAGTGTTCGGGGGCTTTCGCGTCGGAGATTTTAAGGAACAAACACGCGGTCATCTCTCCCCAGGGACCAGCGGGGCCCCTTGCTGAGGAAGGTCACAGGTCACAGTGTCTTTGGTCCGCAGTCGTTGCTTTGTCACCAGGCCATCATTCCTGTCCCCAACCACGTCACGAAGTGCTTTGTGGCACTCAGGGAAAGCTGCGTGTGTGGCTGGTGGCAGGGGGCGGCCCCCCACGCCCCAGGGCAGTTTCTGTTTCCTGGGATGATGAGAAATCCAGCCTCCTCGGGGCCAGGGGCTACTGGCCGTC
Organism: Lyroderma lyra; assembly: GCA_004026885.1. NCBI lineage: Eukaryota > Metazoa > Chordata > Mammalia > Chiroptera > Megadermatidae > Lyroderma > Lyroderma lyra. The sequence goes on from PVJL010017579.1 coordinate 9,601, forward strand.
ATGACCGCGTCCGCCCAGCTCGGCTGCTGCCGGGGGGAGCCATGCCCGCGTCCTTACCAGCTTATCTGTCCCCACCTGGCGGGCCCTCCGGGGCGCTCGCGGTGCGGGCGCTAATCAGCTCCCCGCCAGCCCGCGTCCCACCTGGGCCCCGCCGCCCGGGACGGGGTTCAGAGCCACCGGCAGCTGCGAGGGCCAATTACCACCCGCCCCCGGGAGGCCCGTCAGGTGTTCCCGGCTCCTAATCAGGGGGCGGTCACACCCCCAGCGCCGCCCCCCGTGCAAGCAGGGCCGCAGGGTGTAATTAGGTCATCACACGCCTGAGCCGACAGGGCGCCCCGCGGGGTGGCTGCACGCAGGCTGGTCCCGAAACCTGAGCGGGAACCACTGTGGGGCCCGCGGGTGGGGGGGCCCCCTCCCAGGACACCGGACAGCTGTGGGGCCCACGGGTGGGGGCGGGCACCCTCCCAGGACACCGGACGAATGTGGGGCCCACGGGTGGGGGGGCCCCCTCCCAGGACACCGGACGACTGTGGGGCCCGCGGGTGGGGGTGCCCCCTCCCAGGACAGGGGCCATTGCAGCCGGTGAGACTCACGCCTGCTGCTCACACACGGCTCGGTGCCGTGACAGTGACAGCGTGGCTTTGTCACCAGCTCAGTGACCTTAGGTGGCAGCTGTGTAGTGAGCCCCAGAAGGGCGAGTCCATGGTACACACCCTCTGGCCAAAGAAAGAGGACCCCAGAGAGGAGGGGGCGCACCGCCCTCCCCTGGGGGACCCCACCCTGCCCACCTCCTGGCCTTGGAGCGTGGATGTCCCCTGGACACCGAGCGGCTGCCGTGGTCCCACTGTCCAATGGAGTTTGGAAACGCAGTCCCCTCGCTGACACCCCTTCCCTCACCGTCCTGCCCTCGGCCACCGAGTGTCCTCGCTCTCAGGTCACTCATTTTCAGTTTATTTGCATCTGTGACACGTTTTTGTCCTTCCAGACGAGACTTTGAGCCACTAAGGGACCCCGGGGACAGAGGCAAAGCGGCCGCATGCTGCGTGCTGTCCCCCAGCCCAGGGCACCGGCGGGAGCTGGCCGGCCTGTCCCCCTTCTCCCGCCAAGAGGGTTTGGGTCGCTGGCCACCTGCGAGGTCACGTCCCTCCCCCTGGAAGGAAGCAGGGGACACAGGTTCCCATGCAGCTGCTAGGGGCCATCTGGAAGCTTCTACAGGAAGAACTGTACCCCTGGAACCCACGTAATGTTTACTCATCGGTGTCACCCCAATAAACCTAACAGGAAAAAACACAAAGAAATGGTCCCTGGTCCTGTGGCGGAATTGGGCGACAAGCACGGGGCTAAGACTTTGTGGGGACCGAAGGCGTTGACGGCACCCGGGGGGTCCTGCGAGTCCCCACCGTGCACTCGGCACAGAGTGGGGTTCAGCGGAAGCTGCAGAGCCCCGGGGGAGCGGGCAGCCTCCATGGGGGGGGGTGTGAGGGGTGCACGTCCCCGAAGAGGGCCGGGGCCGGGGGTCAGGGCGGGCTGGGGCGCACAGCTGTCCCTCGGGTCCTTCTCAGGGGCGGGGGGTGGACACCCCGTGTGAGGGAGAGAGAAGGTCACCTCTGACTGACCTGGCGGGACCCGCCACTCAGCGCGTGCTCACGGGTCAGAGTCCTTAGGGGACACCAGCCTGTGCCTCCGGCGTCCCAGGGGCGGCGAGGGACGGCAGGAGGAGGGACGGGCCACCCCGCAGAGGGAGGGCTGCCGGCCGGGACCCAGCTCTCTCCGGGCAGGGGCTCCGCGGGGCGGGAGCCGGGCTGGGGGCTGCACTGGGGTTCCCCGCAGATGCCGACGTCTCCGGCCGCGCACCTCGTCGCCCTGACGACAGCCACCGTCTTGGCCCGGGCCGTGTCCGCGCCCGTGGATGCCCTTACGGTGCTGGCCGTGTCCGTGCCCAGCGGGAGGCTGGCCGGGGTCTTGGGCAGGACTCAGGGAGACCGAGAGGGACGCCTGGGGGTCCCACGGGGGGCCACGCTGCAGAACGTTCCAGGGCTTGTGGAACACTCACGCGTGTTCGCCTCGCGGCTCCGCGGTGCCCTGTGTGGGATTCCTACGGTCTGAGTGTCCTCAGGAACCGCTGGGGACAGTGTCCTCAGGAACCGCTGGGGACAGTGTCCTCAGGAACCGCTGGGGACAGTGTCCTCAGGAACCGCTGGGGACAGTGTCCTCAGGAACCGCTAGGGATCCAAAGAATGATTCCGGCCAGAAAGGAGGAAACGAATTTGTGACGGTCTGTGGGTCCCTGTCGGCGTCTGTGGGTCATTGTCCACGTCTGTGGGTCACTGTCACTGTCGGTAGGTCACTGTTAGCGTCTGTAGGTCACCGGCAGCATGACAAGCAGGTCTCTGTGAGTGACCGCGGGGAATGGCCGTCGGTCTCTAGGGGGCAGGGCCACTCGGGTGGCCGAGGGTTCGCTCGGTGCTCGGACCGGCCTAGTTGGAGCCGCAGGCCAGGGCGCAGCTGGGGGGCCGCCTTCCTGCGGCCTCTGTCGGGCTCTGCGGTACCAACAACGGAAGCTCCATGGAAGAGGCGTCCCTTGGGCACGTGGTGACGACGGAAAAGCCCCTGGTGTCCATTGCGGACGATGGCTCCAGAGTCCTCGCCGTGTCCTTGTAGGCAATTGGCGTAAAAAGTCGCGTGGCTTGTGCCAGGGCCGGGGGCCCAGAGCAGAGGCTCCGCCAACGTCTCGCGTGCGTCCCCCCGCGGCTCCTGGACCAGGCGTGTCCTGCAGGCCGGCGGGAGGGGGCCGTTGCCGAGCCCCTTTGTGGGACGGACCCCCAGAGCCTTTGGCTTCGCCCTGTGCGGTGGAGGGCCGTGTGGTCACTTGGGAAATAAAATCCTCGGTGCTCGTCTGGGGGGGACCCACGAGCTGCGGCCGTGCGGGGCATAACGGTGCTCTCCCCTTTGCACCCCTGGGTGTCCCCGGGAGTATAACAGGCTCGACAGATGGGACGCAGACTGGCAGCTGGGGACACGGAGCGGGGACAGCTCCACGCACCGGCGGGCAGGACCGCCAAGGAGCCAGCTGCGGGCAGAGCCGGCAAGGGCAGAGCAGGGCGGACGTGGGCCTGGGGTGACCGCTGGGCCGGTGACAGACCCCCACGGACACGGCCGTGAGCCTCGGGGTGGAAGAGGCGGTGACGTGCTGTGGGCACCTGGATCGGGGCAGCACGAGGACGCGCCAGGAGCGGGGACGCCGTCGCCCCGGGTGAGCACCGCGGTCCTTGCGTTGTGGCCTCCCGTGGCCTTCGGCGCGGGGAGATGCGGCCAGGACAGTGCCCGCTCAGCGTGCTCTGCAGGACGCCCAGGTGACAGTGACGTCAGTGCCAGCGCGGGCAGCCGTGTCACTTCATCAGGGCCCCTCCCGGCAGGTGCTCAGGAGCGGCGGCCGCGTGACGGAGGGGACACTCTCGCCTCGCCCCTCGATGGCCTCGGGGGCCAAGGGGCGCCCGGATGGGGTGGGGCCACAGCCCCCGAGAGGGCCCGTTGGACGTGTGAGCTGGCTGGGCCCCGGCACCCAGATGTCTGGTCAGACGGTATCCAGGGCGCGAGACGGCGATTTGGGGACCGGATTACCACGTAGGTCCGCTGGCGCTGAGTGAGCTGGCTCCCCTGTCACACGGGGGTGGCCCCATCCGCTCATGCTGGGAGCAGAGACTGAGCCCCCAGGCCTGTGGCGGCGGCTCCTGGGGGCACCCAGCACGGACCCCGGGCAGCCCGCGTGCCCAGTGCCAGCCCTGCTCCGAGATGGACACTGTGACGACGGCCGGGGCTCCCCTGCGCGTGGACAGGAAACGGGCTGAGGGACACGTGCACACGGGGAGGGCTCCACGGCGGGGCACGCACCGGGCCAGCCCAGGGCAGGGGACAGTGGGGTGGTGGTCCGTGCGCCCCCTCCGCGTCCGAGGGGCCCTGTGACCTTGGCACCCGGAGTGGGAGTGCGGGGGCTGCACAGTGGCCACCACAGGGAGGGGCCTCCTGCACCCACCATGCTCCCCGGGGAGCGGGCCGTGGTGTGGTGACCTCCGGTCACTGTCACTGTGCCCTGCCCACCGGGAGGGGCAGAGGCGACGTGCCACCATGTCCCACTTCCCGGTCCGCGTGGCCGTGAGCTGCCAGGACGGCCGTTTTCCGCGTCCACTGCGGGGGCCGCTCTCCGAGCGTGGGGGGCGCTCGGCTGTGCCACCACGTGACCAGGAACAGGCGGGACGCTTCCGTGGGCTGCGTGGTCCGCGCTGGGCAAACGTCGGCCTGGACGCGTCGCACGCGGGGCTGCAGGGCCGCCGCCCTCACGGACACGTGTCTGCGGGGCACACGCGCCGCTCCCTCCATTTCATGTCTCCGCTGACCGTTCAACAGGGACGCGGTGGTCAGGGAAAAGCAGCCTGAAGTCCGGCCGCCCGGCCCGAGGAAACGGCCTGTCCCCACGCTTAACCTGGTCCCTAACTTTCAACCATCACGGCACACGCATGAGCACACGCAGCAGCCCGCACGCCCCGTGGTCACCGGGCCTTGGCCTTGGTGTCTCTGCAGGGGGGTCGCCTCTCAGCCACGGGGGAAACCCCGCAGACACGCACGAGCATGCCCCCCGCCCCGACACCCACCCAGCCGACACCGAGGATGGTTCCAGAATGCTCCGGGCTCCTGTGCACACCCTCTGGGCGTGGCCACCTGTGCCCTACAGTGCTGGCACCTCAGAAAGGGCCGCAGAGTCCCCCCCGGGGGTCCTTTCCGCCAGGAGCTGCTGGTCCGGGCTCCAAACCTGCAACAGGGAGTGGTGAGGGGCGGAGGGTCACCGGGGTGGCCCGTGAGGGCTGACGTCTGAGCGTTCAGCAGGCAGCAGGAGGCTGGCACGCCAGCTGGCACATGGGGGCGCCTGGCACAGAGGGGTCCCCCGAGCCCCAATGCCCAACCAAGCCAGGACGACCTCCCCTGGAGACACGGTGACAGCGCCCAGGAGCACCTGGGGTGCAAACTACGGGGGTGTGGCCGTGCTGCGGCGGGGGGAAGGCAGCACGGGCTTCGGGGAGGCATGGGGGCACCCCGACACCAGCCGGAGTCTCGCTACCTCTGTGCTCCCAGGCGCCCACTGCGGCCCCAGGAGGACAGGCAGGCGCTTCCGCTGCAGGACAGACCCCAGGGCTCTGCCCTGACTTCCGAGCCACACGCCTCCCAGCCGTGGGAGCCTCCAGGCACAAGCCAGGATGTGCCACCTGCCACGAGGCACCCTGCCAGCCTCAGGCCGGAGACCGGGTTCCTTCGAGGAGCGGGCACTTCCTAGGAGCCTGCGGTGTGCAGGTGGACAGGGAGCCACCACAGAGCTAAGGGCCCGCGGCTGCTCGGAGCCGGGCTGCTTCTGCGTGTGGAGCTCCATCCCCTAGCCGGGAGCCTCCCCCGACACCAGGGGCCCCAGGTCACGGCAGAGGGTCGTGGTCCAGCTAGGTGGTCGGCGTTCGCACGACGGTTGTTTCTGGAGCACACAGGGGCCTCCTGTCTGGTGGTGTCAGCTGCACGAGTCTGACGCCATGAAGAGAACAGAAACCCGAAGGCCCCGTCTTCCCACCCTCGGTCCCCGGGGGTCTCAGCCTGCGCCCCCAGCGTTCTCGCTGCGGTTGTGCCGGACCTTGACGGGGTTGGAAGCAGATGGAGGCCGCGTGGTCCCACGGTTCTGGCCGGGGGAGCTCACGGTGGCCAAGCGACTGGGAGCTCCGCCAACAACCAGCACTCGGAACCGGCGCCGCCAAGGCCGGGAAGTGGGCATCTCGGGCTGTGCGCGCCCTGCAGCCTCCGCCCCAACCACCAGGGGGTGCTGCAGCCCCGGGCAGCGCGGGCAGCCGTGGGCCGGACGGGGTGGGCTGGGCTCGCCCCGCGCTGTGCAGGCGCGCTCTGTCCTGCCGCTTTTCCCGCTGAGCGATCCCTGTGCAACTGGTTCCCGGACGGTTCCAGAAGGTGACGTGGGTTTGCGCTGGTCAAACCCAAGAATTCCCTACGTGGTGGTCACGGGGAGACCGGTGACCAGAGTTCCGCCCACTGTCCCCACCCCCGCTCCGCTGGGACAGCAGACACACGGCCGGAGGGCAGGGACCGCCGCTGGGGACCGCGTGCGCCGTGGGTGGGGCGCGTGGTGCCGCGTGTGCCGAGCGTGTGCCGCGCGTACGCCGCCCGAGCAGCTGCCTCGGACACGTGTCTGCTGTTCCCCGCCCCGGGGCAGGGACGGGCGCCGGCTGTGTGCGACAGCGCCGAGCTGGCAGCGGCGTGCCCGAGCGCGGGCGCAGCTGCGTGTGTGTGGCGGCCCCAGGGCGGCGGGCCTGTGCAGGCGTGTGCAGGCCCTCTCGGCGTCGCTGGTTCATGGGCCACCAAGCACACACTTTCCCCCCAGGGCTGGGTCCTGCCCAAACCGAACCTGTGCTGTGGGGGGCCAGGGGCCCGGAACGCACCGAGAGCCGCGGGCAGACCGAAGGCCACGTGGAAGCAGGGCTTTCCCGCAGCCTAGCTGTGCTGCACGGGGCAGGCGCAGGCGACCGGCTCAGCTCCCCCGCCCCCGCGGAAACCCAGGCCTCTCTCTGTACTGGAAAGGCTTAGCCTGGGTCTCCTGTCCCCCTCCCAGCTCACGAGGGGCGTGTGCACCTGTGGGGACAGCAAGTTCACCTGGCTGCATCAGAGTACAATTCCGTGGGCGTGTGTAAATGCTTCAGTTGCTAATGGAAATTCCACCCGTGGAAATTCCCACTCCTCTCGTGTCCTCTGAGTCACAGAGGCTGCACATGGCACGGGCACACACACAGCACAGGCACACAGCACGGGCAACGCAGCACGCACACGGCACGGGCACGCACACAGCACACACATGGCACAGGCACACACATGACACAGGCACGCACACAGCACGCACACAGCACGGGCACATGCATCACGTACACGGCACGGGCATACACACAGCACACACATGACACAGGCATGCACACAGCACGCACACGGCAGGGGCACGCACACGGCACAGGCACACACATGACACAGGCATGCACACAGCACACACACAGCACGGGCATGCACACGGCATACACACGGCACGGGCACACACACAGCACACACACAGCACGGGCACACGCAGCACACACACGGCACAGGCACACACATGACACAGGCATGCATACAGCACGCACACGGCAGGGGCACGCACACGGCACAAGCACACACAGCACGGGCACGGTCACTCCACAGTTGCAAGACAGCGATTGACAGCCTGGTACAGCCCTATTTCACAGATGGGGAAACTGAGGTGCAGAGCGCTAAGTCACCCCTCAGGCTGTCTGGGGGCGGGCCCACATGGCTGGGACCCTCTCTCGCCACCCACCCCCCACGCCGCTCTGTCTCCCTTCTTGGCACCCTCTGGCCCCAGGGAAAGGTGGCACGTCCACTATTCAAGTTCACCAGGTTGTCCCTCCTTCCTCTGTGCCTGTGAGGACACCACTGGCCGGCTCAGGTCCTAAGAACCCCACTGACCCGCCTTGCGGCCCCTCCCCAGCTCTTAGCCCACGGCTCCCCGCGCCCCCAGCCGCTCCGAAAGGCCCGGAATGCCCTACGTGGCCGCCGGAGGCTTTTCCCGCTTCTCATTTCCTGGCAGTGGGCCGGCAAATGGGTGACCCCCCACCCCCACCCCCGCAACGCAGGGGGTGTTTGCAGCTGCTGTCACGACAGCCGGATTTAGGGGCACGTGGCTCAGCAGGACCAGGCGTCGGCGCGCACCGGGCATGGCGGGGCATGGTGGTCCCTTCGGCACGCTTCCCTGCGCGGCTCCGTGCATGTGCCGCTGCAGGGGGCCTCCACGCCTGTCCCCTTGGCATTGTGCACCCCGGGGCTTCGCTGCGCGCCCGGCACACGGCGGGCTCTGCAAATACGTGCTAACCACGCTGTGTGCAGAGCAAGTGCCACGGTACAGCGAGGCCTAAAGACGTGGTCGTGCTGAGCCCCCAGCATCCCGGTACTCCCTGCTGTTCTAGAAAAGTCAGCGACTTCACGGGTTCCCTCTGGCTTACGGAGACATGACGATGAGGACTGGCCGGGCAGTGATGGCAGCAGCCCAGGGGCTCCGGCAGGCCAAGGGCAGGGCGGCCGTCACCAGCAGCGCCTGACGCAGCCTCTTCTCTGCCGACGACGGGGCCTTTGCTCGTTCCAGGGTGCCACCCAGCCCCTGTACACGCCTTCATGATGCTGCAGGAGGAGGCGGCACAGAGCAGCGCAACACGGCACCACGCCACAGAGCACCCGCAGCACCCCACCCCTCACCCC
>PVJL010017580.1:0-17888 GCA_004026885.1 Lyroderma lyra
GTAGATCCCCAGAAGGGGGATTGCTGGGTCAAATGGTAGCTCCATTCCCAATTTTCTGAGGAACCTCCACACTGCCTTCCACAGTGGTTGTACCAGTTTGCACTCCCACCAGCAGTGTACCAGAGTTCCTTTTTCTCCACATCCTCTCCAGCACTTGGTATTCCTTGTCTTGTTGATAATAGCCATTCTCACAGGTGTGAAGTGGTATCTCATTGTGGTTTTGATTTGTATTTCCCTGATAGCTAATGAGGATAAGCATTTTTTTCATATATCTGCTGGCCATTTGTATTTCTTCGTGGGAGAATTGTCTGTTTAGTTCTTCTGCCCACTTTTCAATTGGGTTGTTTGTTTTTTTGTTGTTAAGTCTTATTATTTCTTTATATATTTTAGATATTAGACCCTTATCTGATGCGTTATTGGCAAATATTTTTTCCCATCCAGTTGGCTGTCTCTTTGCCTTGTTGATGGTTTCTTTTAGTGTGCAGAAGCTGTTTAGTTTGATATAGTCCCATTCTTTTATTTTTGCTTTTACTTCCCTTGCCTTTGAGGTCAGGTTCATGAAGTCTTCCTTGAGTCCTAGGTCTATAAGTTTTGTACCAATGTCTTCTTCTATACAGTTTATTGTTACAGGTCTTATATGAAGGTCTTTAATCCATTTTGAGTTAATTTTTGTAAACTGAGAAAGTTCACAGCTCAGTTTTATTCTTTGCATATGTTTTTCCAGATTTCCCAGCACCCCCTGCTAAAGAGGCTGTCTTTTCCCCATTGTATGTTTTTTGATCCTTTATCGAAAATTATTTGTCCATAAATTTGTGGGTATATTTCTTGGTTTTCAGTTCTATTCCATTGGTCTATATTTCTGTTCTTCTGCCAGTATCATGCTGTTTTGACTATTGAAGCTTTGTAATATAAATAGAAGTGATCATGTGTAATGCCACCAGACTTATTCATTTTATGTAGTATTGCTTTGGTAATTCGAGGTCTTTTATGGTTCCATATAAATCTAATAATTCTTTTATCTATTCCATGAAAGTATGATTGTTGGATTTTGATGGATATTGCATTAAATCTGTAGATTGCTTTGGGCAGAATGTCCATTTTTACAATGTTAAGTCTTCCTCTCCATGAACAGGGGTATTTTTCCACCTCTTAAAGTCTGTTTCAATTTCTTTCAAAGTGTCTTATACTTTTCTTGGTGTAAGTCTGTCACATTCTTTGTTAAATTAATTCCCAGGTATTTCATTTTTTTTTGTTGTGATAGCAAAAGGAATTGACTCCCTCATTTCTTTTTCTGAAGATTCATTCTTTGTATAAAGAAATGCTGTTGATTTTTGTACATTGATTTTGTATCCTGCAACTTTACTATATTTGTTAATTGTTTCTAATAGTTTCCTGGTGGAATCTTTGAAATTTTTTATATAAAGGTTCATGTCATCCACAGATATTGACAACTTGACCACTTCTTTCCCAATTTGGATCCCTTTCATTCCTTTGTCTTGTCTGATTACTGTGGCTAAAACTTCTAGTACTATATTAAACAACAGTGGTGACAGTGGGCATCCCTGTCTGGTTCCTGATTTTAGGAGAATAGGTTTCATCTTTTCCCCATTCAGTATGATGTTAGCTGAGGGTCTGTCATATATGGCCCGTATTATGTTGAGATACTTTTTTTCTATACTCATTTTATTTAGTGTTTTGATCATAAATTGATGTTGCACCTTGTTGAAAAATTTTTGGCATCAGTTGAAATGACCATATGGTCTTTATCTTTTATTTTGTTTATATGGTGTATCACATTGATTGTTTTTCATATGTTGAACCATCCTTGTGCTCCCAGGATGAATCCCACTTCATCATGATGTATGGTCTTTTTGACGCATTGTTGTATTCTATTTGCTAGTATTTTGTTCAGGATTTTTGCATCTGTGTTCATCAGAGATATTGTTCTATTGTTTTCTTTTTTTATGTTGTCTTTGCCAGGCTTTGGTATTAGAGTAATGTTGGCCTCATAGAATGAGTTAGGAAGTTTTTACTATCGTTTTTAACTTAAAGTTTATTTCATGAGATATCAGTACTGCCACTCCTGCTTTTCTCTGGTTACCATTTTCTTGGAGTATTGTATCCCATCTTTTTACTCTGAGTCTCTGTTTGTCCTTATGACTGAGGTGTGTTTCTTGGAGGTAGCATATGGATGCATTCTGTTTTTTAATCCAGTCTGCTACTGTGTGTCTTTTTATTGGTGAGTTCAGTCCATTAACATTCAGAGTGATGATCGATATGTGAGGATTTCCTGTGGCCATCACTTATTTCTTTTTTTGTTTTTGTTTGTTTGTTTGTTTGTTACTTTTGTGTCTTTCTTGTTGCCCCAACTTTATTCCACTTTTCCTGATGTTTTCTTTCAGGCCAAAGAGCCTCCTTCAGTATTTCTTGGAATGCTGGCCTCATGCTGACAAATTCCCTCAGCTTCTGTTTGTCTGAGAAGGTCTATATTCCACCTTCATATCTGAAAGATAATTTTGCTGGATAATTTATTCTTGGCTGCAAGTTTCTCTCTTTTAAATTTTTGAATATTGGATTCCACTCTCTCCTGGCTTGTAGAGTTTCTGCTGAGAAATTGGATGTCAGCCTGGTGGGTTTTCCTCTAAAGTTTATAATTCTTTTTTCCATGACTTCGTTGAGAATTGTCTCTTTTTCTTTAGTTTTGGACATCTTTAGTACCATGTGTCTTGGAGAAGATCTCTTAGGGTCCAGGTATCTAGGGGACCTGTTTTCTTCTTGAACTTGGGATTCCAGACATTTCCATAGGTTTGGAAAGCTCTCATCTACGATTTGTTTGAGTATGCTCTCTGTAGATTGCTCTGCCCCCTCTTCTATTCCTATTACCCTGATGTTGTTCTGTCTCATGGAATCAGATAGTTCTTGGAGAGTTCTTTCAATCCTTTTGGTTCTATAGTCCCTCTCTTCCTCGTTCTGAGCTGTATCCATGTTCTGATCTTCAATATCACTAATTATTTCTTCCATCTGTTTGGTCCTATTTCCTATGGCAGTTAATTCATTTCTCACTTCTTTTATCTTATTATTTATTTCTCGAAATTCTTTCTCAATCTTTCTTATGTTTTGAATTTCTTTATTAAATTGTTCCTTTTTTTCACAGAGTTCCTTTTTTTTTTTTTTTTTTTTTTTTTTGGTATGTGGGTAGCTCCCCGACTGGGAATCAAACACAGGCCACAGCGCCGACAGCGCCAATGCCGAAGCCCCAAGCCACTACACCATCAGGGAACTCCTAGAGTTCCTTTTTGATGTGTTTATATCCTTTTTTATGTTATGTATCTCAGCTATGGTGTTCTGCCAGTATGTTTTCATTTCTCTCACAGCCTTTAGAATGGCTGCTTTAAATTCTCTGTCACTTAAATCATACCCTTCCAGGTCTAAGGGGCTGTCTATGGGTAAATTTTATGTTCTTTCTGAGGAGTTTTAGTTTTTAAGGAATTCATCCTGTCTGCTGGATTCTTCCTCTTTGACATGAGGGCTTTGTGTGCAGTGTCCAGATTACTGCTTTTGTGGTGTCTTGCTGTAGGGCAGACACTAGGTGGCACTGGGGGTCAAGTTTTGGAAGAGAGGAGGTTGTTTGTTTCTTGTTTCTGATCTCCTACTGCGTTTGGAGGCCATGCGCATATATCCTGGGGAGAGGCCAACAAAAGGCACTCTAAGGAAGGCTCTGCCTTCTGCACTTTGCTGGGGAAGCTGTTCCGAGGCTTGTTTCTGCTGGCTCGGGTGAATCCTATCAAATCAGTCTTTCTTCCTAGCCCTGATTCAGCATCTGGCTGTCTACGGGCTCACACTGCTTTCAGAACTCTGGGCTGTATGAGGAAGTGCACGCTCCATAAGTCCAAAGCTGTGGGCCTGGCCTGAGACAACAGGGTAGCCTTTGCAGCGGGCTGGGAATAGGAATTGCAGCCTTGTGTAGGTCTCCAGGGGGCCTAGAGTTGGGTTGTCATCTTTGCAGTTCAGAGTCCTTGCTCAGCCCTCTACCACTCAAAAGTTCCAGAGGCTGGCTCCCAAAATCCTTCCTCAGCATGCAGCTCCAAAGTCCAGCTCCCCCATGGTCTCTCCCCTCCCCTATACTGTGCTGCTCAGATTAGTCAGCAGTGATTGTGTCCTGTTGCAGTCTCTGCTCAACTTCCCTCTCCCCCACTCGCCTCCTTCTCTCCAACCTTCAGGTGTTTACTTGTGATTGTGGATTTCTCAACAGCCGTTTTTCACTTAGGGTCCTTTTTCTTGGCTCCTGGGCCATCGTTCAATTGTGTTTTCTGGAAGAGGCTTTAGGGACCTCCTCTCCAGTTGCCATCTTGCCTTCTTCCTCCTATGGAACTCTTTGAATTCCATTCCCCAGCTGGTATATGATTTTGTAAATTTACTATCATAATTGCTAACAGGGTTTCTCAAAAAAAAAAAAACAATAAACAAAAAACAAAACAAAAAACAAAACAAAACCATACCTTTAAAGTATTGATGAGACTGAAAAGATTCAAAACACACATTTTTTCCACTGAGGTTCCTACAATAAACCAATTTCCACTGGGGAAATAATTTAATACAGGAAATGCAAGTGTGAATAGGAACTGACCAGCAAGGAAACCTCAGCATTTCTGTCCAGGTGGACTCGTGACATACACCTGAAAACATAAGACTCCCAATTACAGGCATCAGCCCTTTTCAGGGCTGGAGGATTCAGGTGCAGCAGGTGGACTGCACCTCAGCTTGAAAACCCTCAGGCTGGCAGGGTGCTGACAAGGTGTTCTCCCTCCCACTTCCCACTGCATGCTCACCTTTCGCTTGCCCACAGGCTGAGTTGACAACTCACCTAGAAAGTCACTGGACTCCTCCTGTTTATTACTTTCAAGTCTACCATCTGGCTGAGGATCTCTTCCTGCCTGTCCCAGGAAGAGATACTTGAATCAGGGAGGTCTCCTCCAACTTGCTCTCAGCTCTCTGCTGCCCAGCAGCCTCTGAAAGCCCCGTCTGCTATCCAGAGAGCAGCACAGGCAAGCATGGAGGTCCTGCAGAGCTCCCCAGCTGTGTCCTTATCTCTTTAGGAGGGGACTGAACATTTTTCACCTTTTAGAGCATCTTATACACATGAGTTGATGCCACAATTGTAAAGAGAATTCCCTGGCTGACTGAATTTTATAACCAAGGGCAATTTCAGAACTTAAAAATGTTAAGCCAGCCATGGGAGGGAGAACCTCTAGGTGACCCCGGGTTAGTCTCACTGTCCCTGCTCCTGAGATTCTTCCTTCTAGCACCTGTGTCCCCATGTCAGCCCCACCTAAAAGCACGATGCTTACCCCTCTGCCTACTTCAGATCCCCTACAATTTATTTCTCTCCAGATAATCCATCTTCTACTGGTTCATTTACATTACCTAAGAATGCTTTCTCCCTTTCCCCTCATTAAAACAACACAATAGAAACCACAAAACTTAACCCCGTCTCCTTCCTGCTGCCACTACATTTCTGTTCTCAATTAGAGTACAAGTTCTCCCAAAAGTGCCTTCTATTGTCTCCACTTGCTTTTCTCTCAGTTTCTCAAACTTGCTGCCAGCAGACTCTGGACACAGTTTTCTCTCCAGCAGCACCACTCTGGATGCGATACCATCCTTGACCTTCACCTTGTCCTGCCACTGACGAGCTCTCCCCTCTTCCACCTTGCTCACTTGGCTCCAAGCCCCACAATCTGGGTCTCCTTGGGCCTCACTTCTCGGTCTTCTGCTGGTTTCTTCTCAATATCCACTCTCTGAAAACTAGAGTACCCCACATCCTCACCTCTATCAATAGGCACACACTTGGTGACTTTACTTGTCTCATGTCTCACATATCATCTGTATGCTCATGACCCCAAATCTCTATCTCTAGCTGAGATTCCATCTGGGGTCAAAACTGAAATATCTAGCCATCTCCCTGAAATGAGCCCTTGAACCTCAGACAGGCTTGTCAACCTGAGTGGGAGCAAGGCTCCAGCCCACATCTCCCCACTCTACACCCTTTCTTGTCGCAAGAGACAGACCCTATTTTTCAGATACTCAAGCCTAAAGGCTGCAGTTTTGACTCATCTCTCTCACGCTCCAGCCATTGCTGCATCCTGCTGACAAAACCTTATCTCTCCAGGTTTCTTCCTTCCTTCAGGTCTTTGCTCAAAATCACTCTTCTGGTAATATGTCACTGGCCACACTTTTAAAGTTATTATTCCCTTTTTTATCCTAAAATCTGAAGCACCTAATCTTGTTTCCCATCTTATTATCTCTGACATACTGTGGTGCTTTAAAATATGTCTGTGGATTCTTCACTATTTATTTTTTGGGAAGTGGAGGGGAACACTTCCCCCTGTCCAGTGAGTGGAGACAGGATTTAGAAATAGCATGCCATGGATGTGAAGGTGTGCGGTGTCCAAGATTAGAACATCAAGGGCTCTGAACTGTCTTATTGAGCTCTCAGTATGAACTCTGAGAGGAGCCGCTGACATACTGTGAAGACACTCGCCCAGCCTTGGAAGCCCACACAGAACAAATGGCCCCTGTTGTCCACAGCCAGGGGAGTGAGTGTGCAACTTCTTCCCTCCCACACTGACAGACCTGGGCCTTCTGGTGGGTGCAGGCCCTGAACCAGTGGCATATTCCTCTGTTCCATGGTTATTGTTAAGCTATTAACCTTTGTAGTAATTTGTTATTATAGCAACAGACAATTAACACACATACCATATTTCATATTCACTGGAATATGTACATGGGGGGAACAGGCATTATATCTGTATTTTAGTAATTGTTGTAGCCCCCTGTGTTTAATGATACCATGTTCAAACTGGTTGTTCAATAAACACAGGCGCTCAAGATATATATAAAAAAAACATATTAAAGTTTCAAATGTGAATACTTTTCATTAAAGAACAAATGCTATGGATGCTTGAGCAACACAAGGGTTAGGAACTCCCTGTAGAGTCAAAAATCAATTTTTAACTATTGACCCCCTCCCCAAACTTAACTAGTAGACTACTGTTGAATGGAAGCCTTACTGATAACATAAAGAGTTGATTAATAGAGACTCTGTATGTTAATTATATGTAAACTAGAGGAAAAAAGTTATGGAGAAAAGCATGAGGAAGGGAAAAGACACTTCCAGTCCTGTACATCATTACTGATACTCTAAGTCTGTTCACAAGCATAAAAAGACACCACATGGAAATTGACCTGTTCAGTTCAAATCTGTTTTTCAAGGGTCAACTGTACCCATATCCACTTACTCTTAATTACTACTTCAAAACTGTGCTATTAGCATTGCATTGTGCATAAAAATTATATTTTATGGGAATTGCCATTCTTTTTCAAAAAGGGAGGGAAAATAGCACATTTTAAAAGCACCTTGCTAGCCAGAAGAAGGGAAATGGTGGGGGGGGGAGGAAAAGAGATAGTGACCTATCAATATTTAAACTTCAAACCAGTCTCAACATTTTCAGGTAAGCAGGTGATGCTAGGGTGGGCAGGTGGTGGACAGGAGAGGACAAAACCCTTGCCTCAGCAGGCTCATCTAGCAGCAGTGCCAGACGGCTTTTCTGAAGGCACTGTAACCCTGCATTGCTGTAGCAGGGATCTGTGAGACTGTAGGCCATGGGGAATCTGAACTCTGGGACACCATCCAAGTGGGGTTGGCTGAAACATTAAAATAAAAGATTGTTATTAGAAGAAAAATGAACTATATTCACCAAGCGAGAACCTGTCCACTTGGGAAATAATGCACAGAAGAAAGTCTCCATGGAGGGCACATGTTTCACTCCCTCCTTTGCTATTCAAGGCCCACCAGAAGAAAAATTTCAATATTCAGGAAAACCAGTGCAGATGCTGGAGACATGAAGATGAGATGGAGTCAAGCCATCTGTAACCTAAAAATAGCTGTGCTCTAGATCTCAGTCTCTCTCCTCAGGTGGATTTCTTCATGGCTGAACTAACGCATGCCCACACATCTCTTCTGGCCTTAACCTGCTCTGTTACCTTCCTGTGTGCCTGCTCCCCATAAGTCTTTATCTGTGAGGTTGTTCCAAGTGCACCTAGAGAACCAGGAGCCTCAGGACCAGAGCTGCTAGGGACTAGACCTGGTAGCTTGCTTTCATGTTTCTGAATCAAAGACACAGACTTGTGTGCACTCAGATTGACAGACACTCCTGGCTGAAGAACTCTCAGAAACAGGTGGTGGGGCCCAAGCACCTATGATGCAGCCTCTGAAGGGACACATTTGCAATTCATCTTAGAAAGGCCCTGGGAGGAAATTGGCCAGCAGAGGTGAGGGGTGTGTTGCCCAATGCCCCACCTTAGTTGTGGGCACACCTCTGCACTTCAGTCCTGATGGAAATCTAGTAAGTCTTTGCTCTCTGGGAAAGAAGCATTGCTGTATTCATTTTTCACAAGTTCTTATGACCTGAAGCAATAGAACCTATTCATCTGATAGAATTTAGAGGGTCTCCTACTGCCTGTCTTCACAGTCTGTACACAGAGCCAGTGTGACATGTCAATCACCTATTTTGGGTTCACACACCTCTTCATACTATTTAGAGAAATGTCTTTTTGAAGTGCTGCAAAAAATTTGTCACTTGTTTATGAATCATCCAAGTCTGTAATGTCCTCTGTCCACAGTTATTGTTTTCCTTCTTCTCTTCCCTTGTTCTTAAAAAAAAAAACAAACATGAGGTATTTCTTAGAAGGATGTCTAGCAGCTGCACTGGGGCTGTGACCATTTCTAATCCAATGAAAGGTAGGCACACACCCAATCCTGCACATCAGTTTGGATGCTTCATTTATTCCCTGAAGTCCACAAATGCCTTTTAAATTCTGATACACTTTCCAGGCTCACTTTCCTCCCAACCCCACTGCTGCTCCACAGCTGGTCACTTCTAGGCCCAAGGCTCTTTTGAACTGATAGAATCCCGCCCATCAAGTTTCTTTTCCACTCCTCGAGCTGGACTATCTTTTCTTGCTGGTGATCACAAAAACAATGTGATACACTCCAGTATAAACTCATGCCAAATAATCTGAGCTCACCCTTCCTGCTTCTTTTCTCTCCTCCCCACCAAATGCCCTATCCCATGGATGCTGTGATAGCCTTTCCCCATTTCTACAGCTCCTGGAAGCTCACAATGTCTCTTGTAAGCCACTTAACATGAAATCTTTACATCTGCCTCCTGGAAGCTAACCCGTTCCTCTGTGCCCAGCATCTCCTGCACACCATCTCCAGACTACACAGCCACATGTGACCTTGGTGATGACTAGAGAACAGAGCTCTTCTCTCATCACCTTTCACTTCTAATATCACACCTTAAACAGACAAACATGTGCAAGACTTGTCTATCATAATCACTTCCCCCACTCTGCATCCTTTCAAGTTCCTGCACCGGCTCCCCTTTCTTCATTACTCAGAATCCCCCAAGAGTAATATACACCATATCTACTTCCCATTCATTCACTTAGCAGAAACTCAAACACACATATTTTTTAATTTCTTCAGCAGTGGGCCTGCTGTTACCACACTACTGACACTAGCCTTTCACCATCCAGGCCATTAACTAGCAAGTCCAGCTGTCTTTGTCTTGCTCTTTATCCACATCCCTCTCTCTGTGAGCACATACATCTTTCTTCCTGGTGTTTTAACCATGCCCTTCACCTCCAGTGGTTCTGGAGACAGGGAACGTTCTGGCTCTGCCTCATTGTAACTGTCTTCACTGATTTCTCTTCTGTTTCTAGAAGTAGGTTCAGTGGGCACAGCCACAAGATACTCTAGACTTTCCTGTGACCCTGAATTTTCAAATGCAGAAATATCTGCACAGGCTGTGAGCTTTCTTCAAAATTGTGTTTCAGGGAGTTCCCTGGTGGTGTAGTGGCTTAAGGCTTCGGTGTTGGCGCTGTCAGCGCTGCAGTCTGGGTTTGATTCCCAGTCAGGGAGCTACCCACATACCAAAAAGCAAAAAAAAAAAAAACAAAAAAAAAAAAAAAAAAAAAAAAAAAAAAAAAAAAAAAAAAAAAAAAAAAAAAAAAACAAAATTGTGTTTCACACCAGAGCCTATTTCTCAAGGCCTCATGAACATCACAAGTTAACCACTTCAGTAACTTTTGCTGAAGTTTAACACCCACTTGATGACAAGTCTCTACAAAAAAGCAGAAGAAAATTTTAAATACCTTAATGAGAATTATTGTTTCTCTAATGCTGTGTAAGAAAACAATCAGGAAACTGGGCCATTTTTAAATTTCACTTGCCAGCCAGGTGGTTCACTCCCAGTGAACCACCTGGCTGTTCACTCCCATGGCAGCCAACTCAAAGTGATGTTTTGATAGATTTAAAAATGACTACATGTCATTAACCTTCATAGTCTCTTTAAAAAATATGAAAAATTCAAGTGCTGCACTTAATAAACAGATGTCAAGAAGTCTCTTTTATTCCAGCTGTGCAGTTGCTTCCTTGGTGACCTCACCATTCTTGTGGATGTGACTGTCACATGCAGGTACATACTCCTTTACTTGGTAACTTGGGCTGTGTTCTCTTATCCCTACCCCATCAGTGCCACACTCTCAGTGAATACACCTAAATATGAACAGATCATTCCACCTTCTGAACCTCCTCCCGTGTTTTGCATTCTCTCACTGCCATGAGTGCCACTCGCTGAGGTCCAAAAACCTGACCTCTGAAGTGATGCTATACTCTGCCCTCTTGCCTGCTACTAAGCTACAAGTTCCTTGGGGCCAGACCATGGGTTATATCCAGTGACACTGCCCACATGGTCAAGTACATGCCTTTGTACATATAAGACAGGGGCTCAGACAGATTTGTAACTGGTGATTATCATACCCGTGGTAAAGGGAAGCACCTCTTAGTCCCATCTGGTCCAATTCAGACTTCAATGCTTCAATGTCTAGTACAAGCTGATCCTACAGAACATACAATGCAGCTATCTTAGGATGTAAAATCATTCACAACAAATACGCTCAAATGTTGAGCATAACCACAATATGTTCAATTAGCATTAATTCTGAGAAAATTTTCTCCAACAGTCCTACACATAAAACAGACCAGCAAGTTAACTTTAGAAGCCCAAATAAATAAAAAGACACTTCTCAATCATAAAAAGTTTTCAGAGGAGAAACACCAAGCCAAAACAACGATAACTTTTGTAAAGACAAACAGAACTTATTTGGGATGGAAGGTGAACAACAGTCACTTTCTACTGCACACACTTCTATACAATGTGTGTAACTGTCTTACATTGAGCACACATTCACTCATATACTATCGGTATTCTCGACTTCATTTCTGTACAGGTCAAATCAATAAGTAAAACTTTGAACATCACCCAATTAACCTGGACCTGTGCTGTTCCTCCCATCTAGTAGTTACTGGCCACATGTGGCTACTTAGCACTTGAAATGGGGCTAGTACAAATTGAGATTTCCTATACCTGTGAAATAAACAGTGAATTTTAAAGGTTTCATATGAAAAAATGTAAATTAACTCATCCTTGTTTGTATTAGTTACATGAGAATATATCACTTGGACTACATTAGGTTAAATACAATTAACTTCACCTGTTTCTTTTTACTGTTTTCAATGTGGCTACTAGATAATTTTAGATTATTTATGTGGCTCAGACTCTTTTTATTGGAAAACACTCTTCCTGATGAAAGGTTTATTTTTTGTTTGTACTTTCAGATGAACCCTGAGAATACTGAGTCATAAGCCATAGACATCACCTCACTCCAAATCCACTAGAGTGCTGGAAATCTTACAGCACTGGCTTAATCATACAGAAAGCTAAACTCAACTCCTGCCAAACATATGTAGTGACTCTAGTAACAATGAACTCAGCTCAGTTCAGCTCTTAATGGATTTCCAAATGACTTAAAGATTAAGTACCTTATCAAATTGAGTTCCTCTAACTCCTTTTTGTATTTTCAACTTCTCATAATAGAGAATTCTGAAAAAGATATAGGTATTTCTTCCGTGTTGATTCTTGTGTTCTATTTATAATAACAAAGTACACTTCAGAAAATAAATGGACCATTGCATGTATTTTAATGTGCAGTACAAACTCCCAGACCCAAATGCTGATGGTGAAGCCACAATAATTCTTAATAACATACATATGTACAATTTTCTTTTTCTCTGATCAATTTTTTAAATGTTCAATATGTCACGTTCACAGTGTAAGTTTGTTTTCTTTTTTTTTAATTCATTTTTATTGTTAGATTTATTGGGGTGACATCTGTTAGCAAGGATTACATAGGTTTCAGGCTTACAGTTCTACAGTGCATTGTCAACTTGTTGTATAATAAGTTCACCACCTAATGTGAGTTCTCTTTCCATCACCTTATATTTAGCTTCCCCACCTCCTCTCCCACCCCCTCCCCTTTCTCCCCTCCCTAACCCACTCGTCCCCAAATAAACATTGAACTATTGATTGTGTCCATGGGTTATTTGTTTGTTCATTTCTTTTTTTCTTTGCTTTCAGTTTTATATTCCGCATATGAGTGAAATCATGCAGTTCTTTGTTTTTTCTGTCTGGCTTATTTCACTTAGCATGATGATCTCCAGGTCCATCCATTTTGTCGCAAATGGCAATATGAGTTTGTTTTCATCAGGTGAACTAGTTGGTACTAGCTCTTGCAATTCACTTGTCACTGGGAAACCTTACACGAGTTTCAAAAGCATAATTCAAATCTCAGATCAAAATATTCCTACCCTAGGTTAGGCCACTGATCAGGAGCATGTAAAGTAACTACGTTATGTGGCCTCTAATTATGCATTTCATAGTGGGCTGTGTGTAAATATGTCACATAATTTGTAGTAATCACTGGTGTCCTTCAAACAAGCTTGACCCCATATGTCACCTCAAGAAAGGCTCTGGGCCTCATCTCTAATTGAATCCGAATCTCACTGTCCCCATTTGAGCTTCTCTGATACATATTCTAGGCCACACCTTCTCTCTGGTTACACCTAAAGGATTCCATGATGACAGTAGCAAGAATTTGGGCTCAGGTAATTTCCAAACCAAAAAAAAAAAAAGAAAGACAGAAAGCATGAGTTGGCATATGAAGCTGTTTTTTCAGCTGATAAAACCCTTTATATTATACCATACTTCTATAATCTTATATTTCTAAATGAGACAGAAATTAACTTCCAAGGCAAAAGCAATGAAGGGGTGAGGGTTGGACCCAAAAGAATATTGTAGTGTAGGAATTGGTAAACTGGGCCTGTAGACCAAATCCAGCCCATGGCCTGTTGCAGGTAATAAAGTTCTATTGAAACACAATTACACCAATTTATGTCTGTGGCTGCTTTTGTGTTAATCAGTTTTTTGTGTGAAATTACCCATGATTGGTGAAAGCCTAACATATTTACTATCTAGTTCTTTATAGAAAGTTCACTGACTCCTGTCCTAGAGAATAAGGATGATAAATAATCTTCAATGTTCATCAACTGTGCAAAGACATGACAAACGGTAAGATTACTCAGTGAATGGGTAACAATTGGTACTTTTTCTATTTTGTGTAATGGCTGTTAACTGCTCTTATGCACTGCTCCTCAGGAGGACATGCGTAATATGTTTGTAAAGGGTGGAGAAGCTTCAGTGAGGTTGCTACATCTCACATGTTCTTCTAAAGCAACCACCCTCTCTTTCAGCTTAAGCCTCTTGTTAGACTCTGTGAAAACCTTGTCAAAGTCTGATATAATTATGATATTCTTTAAGAATTTCCTCTCTTCCTTACCCAAAATAGTAAAAAACACTTAGTAGAGAAAAAAAACTTAGTAACATCAAGCACAGGTATTATAATCATTTTAGAAGTGGCAAGGACCAATAGTGCTGTGACATGTGTTGTCATCTCCTAGTCTGTTTCTCCCACTGCAGTTCCTCCCACTACATTGGATTTGGATGACACCAGAACTGACCAAAGGTGCAAGGAAATGTAAGGACACATCTCTGAGAGATTGCTAATGAGAAGGTTATACTGCTTCTGTTAAGAGAAGCTCTCATAGGGCCTAAGGAATATCAACCATCGTTAATTGTCAGGTAGACTCAGGAGGCAGTGTTACATGTAGAAATAAGCATATTTTTTATGAGGATCACCTTATCTACATGCTGGTGGAGAAGTTTCCCCACATGTAAACAGAAATTTGGCCAGGATTCAGTGAGTGGGAAGAAGAATTTAATCTATAAAGCAAAAATTAAAATAGCTTATTGAAAAAAAATCAATAAAATCAGATACTTTAACCTGACTTTCCTCATGCTCCTACATCACTTGAATTTTTATAATAAAATTTTATATTAAAATACTACAAATAATTACCTAAGGTATTTTAAAATGTAATGACCAGGTTGGTAAGTCTGTGTGTTACAAAACTTCCATGATTTAAAAAGCTTGTTTTCACCCCATGTCCTGCATGGGCACATAAGACAGTTTAGGGGACAGGAAGGGCTAGCAGGCAGCCCATGTCAGGATGGGTCACCTGAGCACAGTCATAGAGCTGGGGGGACATAATGAGCAGTGCTGGGGCTTCTCCCTGTTGGAGGGCAGCATGGCTGGTGGCTGAAATGTGTGCTATGGCCCATGTAGGAGGAGCGAGCCCACAAGAACTCACTGCAGGCTTGGGCAATGTGTTCACCCCTGCACTTTGGTTTCCTCACCTGTAGAACATGGGTGGCAGTGCTGCCCTTTCTCATAGCATTGTAAGGGGGAAGTAGAAAGCACACAGAATTGAGCCTAACACACAACTACCATCTGTAGGAGACTCTGTACCCCAGACAATAAGGCATTGGCATTTAAGTATTTTCAAAATAAAACAACTTAAAAGTTTACTCCGAATTTCCCTGGATATAAACAGAATCCCCATCTCAACACTTATCCTTTAAAACTCTACAAGACAGTTTTGAAACCAATGCAGTGCATTCCTAAATAGGTTGAAATCAAATTCTCTAAGAAGTGAGTGTGCACATGTCCTGGGAGCAGGGTACTGCCTGACATGCAGTCTCATAACATGAGTCAGACTCTTGATTTCCTAGAAACTCATGCTTGATGCTCAGCAGTCCATGGTCAAGACAATAGGTTTCTGGATCAAAAACAATCTGATGTCCTTGAAATGATGCCATAAGGTTAGTGCCAGCTGGACTTGGGACCATTGCTGGCTCTGTTTCCTTGTTGTGCCTCACAGATATCTGACCAACTCTTCAGAAACAAAGCCCCACCGCCATGGTCTTCTAATGCTTTTTCTGCAACAGCTCAATGCAATTGTCTTCTTGCTGAGGAACATCCATCCCCACATTCATGTCTATGTCAGGAGCAATAATGTTGTATTTTGGGATAGAGATCAGGCCTGTGACCTGAATTTGAAACTTCATTTCAGATAATGTGCCTTACTCTAGTTTCAGGTGGATCCCAGGCCAGCACCTCAGGTTTGTCTGATGGGTACAATAAGGTCCCCCTTGTATCTGACAGGCAAGTCAGAGCAGCATACAGCCTTCTTGGATGTGGGGACCCACCTTGCAGCAATGTTCACAGGCACTAACTTGTATCTGATCTACCAATGTTTACATGAAATTGTGTGTGTTCTGGGTGCACCTAACAGCAGACAACTCACAGATATGGCTACACACTAAGCACACATAGCAGGGGTGGGGAGGGGACCACAGTCAGGATAAGCAGGAAAACAAATGCCATGACTCCCACCTATCCCGAGGCATCAGCTCAGTGCTCACATCCACTTGGTCACATACACACTGCAGTTCCTCATTCTTTTCCTGCAGCTGCGCCTCCATCTGGCATAGCCTTTCCTCAATGCTGCCATGTCTCTCTTTGGCCTGTCAGCAAACACAGCAGAGTTAAACTAACAGCACACACAGGACCTTACAAAACACATGCACGCTGCTGCAGTATTAACATGCACAACATGGTCACAGGGCTGCTTTCAACCATGCTGATCATATTAACCAACATATGCTCTATGGCCTTGTGTGTTAACCCTGCCATGTTGGTTGTCTGGGGTGTGGATGGTGCCTGTGTCAGCTTTGTGAGAGAGTGTGCTGGTCCCACTTTATGCCTGGTGTCCCTGTCTCACCAGGTGCCCCCATCCTCAGTCAGCATGGAGAGCAGAGAGCAACAAGCACACAATAAGACATGTGCATGGTCTACCTTCCTAAGCTGGGAGGTGAACTTGCATGGTTTATCTTTCTTAACACTAGAGCTTCCAGAAGACAAAAGGTCTATCTAAAATGTCAACCAGAGAGATGATAGGAAAGAAAAAAACTGATACTTGAAGTGCAGATCATGATGGAACAAAAGAGGTTCTGTAACAGCTGTCAATAATAAACTTGCTCTAAGGAAGGTCAGTGGGCACTTGTACAATCTGACTGACCCAACATCACTTTCATAACATCATCCTTTGTCTTTCCTTCCCCTTTTCTTGCCTCTTTCCACCAGCAGCTCACTGAACTCAAGCCAGGTATATTGACAGAGGTTCTCACATGGGCTCCTTAATGTGGGTCGCACTCCTTGTCTGGTGAGCTAGGAAATAAAGTACTGCTGGCAACAGGGAGAATAAAAATTAAGAGTTGCAATTTGTTGGATCACACTAAGTCACAACCACTCCAGGTATGAGGGTGCTGTGGCAACAGTCTCCCGAAGAGTCCTGCATGGCAGACACTGAGGACAGAGGGATGAGCAACAGACAGACAGAGAGAAAGCCAGAGGACTTGACTTTCCATTCACGCTCAGTGTGTTTTCTTGTTCATGACTTATGTCAAGCACCACGTCTGTCACTCTATTATTCTGATCATTCTTTTCTTTAAGAATTTTTAGCTAAAAACCAAAAGATTGAGGATGATAGTAAAAAAATAAGAAAAGACAGCAAGACCCCTTTTGGAAAAACACAATTGCAAACATAGTATAAGAAATATATATGATGAATATAACCAGGTTATTAACATATGAACTTATTATCTACTGGACAAATGAGGACTTAAGAGACTCTGCAACTCTCAAATAAAAGTGTAGTTAAATAGTCATTAAAATGACCCAGAGGGGTTGGCCCTCAATCAGAAAGACAGAGAATGGCTGATACCCACTACTATAGTTCTCAAAATTTTTTTAAATTGAAGGATAAAATCAAAACCCTCAGGTCAAAACCCTGGATGGTTTATCAAGCTTGGCTCTTTGTGCATAGCACATAATTCTTCTAAAAGCTGACACCTTTCAAGTGCTACTCTTAACCACTCTCTCACCTGAAACTAAAAGGGTCTGAGTTTGTGTATATATTTAATTCTTGATGTACAGTTATCATAGTATGCTATTCGCTTTAAATTTTGAGAAAAATCTTCCCCCTAAATAAATATGTTATTACTCTTAATAACATACCAATTTATAAAATATGATAAAATTTAGGACATTTATGCCAACTAATAATTTTAACTATACAGAATTCAGTCTTTTTACAAGAAATATTTTTCATTAGAATTCAAGAAGCTACAAAATGTAAACTAAATTTGCATAAACAATTATGATGTGAACCTAATAACACAGGATGTGTTAAAATCAAGATTTACTGTGTGGCTGATGGTATTCTTTCATCCAGAGCTTTCTAGTGCTCAAACAATGCCTTGGGGGCTTAAACTATTTTTTTTTAATTCATTTTTATTGTTAGACTTATTGGGGTGACATCTGTTAGCAAGGATTACATAGGTTTCAGGCATACAATTCCACAGTGCATTGTCAACTTGATGCATAATAAGTTCACCACCTAATGTGACCCCTCTTTCCATCCCCTTATATTTAGCTTCCCCCCCTCCTCTCCCACCCCCTCCCCTTTC
>PVJL010017581.1:0-17886 GCA_004026885.1 Lyroderma lyra
GGATTACATAGGTTTCAGGCATACAATTCTACAGTGCATTGTCAACTTGATGTAGTCACATTAGGTGGTGAACTTATTAAGAGACCCACTTTAAATAGAAAGAAACACACAGACTAAAAGATATCTCATGCAAATGGAGTACAAGAAAAAAGCTGGGGTAGCAATACGTATGTCAGAGAAAACAGACTTGAAAACAAAGACAATAATATAGAGACAGAATCACATTTCATAATCAGAAAGGGATGAATACAACAATAGGATACAACTTTTGTGAACATTTATGCACCCAACATAGGGGCACCAAAATATATAAAACTAATTGGAGGGACATCAAGGGAGAGATCAAAGAAATACATTCACAGCAGGGGACTTTAAGATCTCATTGACACCAACGGATAGCTCTTTCAGACAGGAAATTAACAAAGAAACACAGGCCTTAAATGTCACACTGGACCAGATAAATTTAATTGATATTTTTAGAGAACTTCACCCCAAAGCACCAGAACATACATGCTTTTCAACAGCACATGGAACATTTTCCAAGGCAGACCATGTGTTAGGCCACAAAATAAGGCTCAATAAAAATTAAGAAGATAGAAATCAGATCGAGCATCTTCTCCGACCACCATGGTATGAAACTAGAAATCAATTACAAGAAAACCACCGAAAAACACACAAACATATGGAGGCTGAATAACATGCTACTGAACAATGAATGGGTTAAAAGTGAAACCACGAAAGCAATCAAAAGATACCGTGAGACAAATAAAAATGACAACACAATGACCCCAAATCTGTGGGGAGAGGGAAAGGAGTCCTAAGAGAGAAATTCATAGCAATGTAGCCTTACCTCAAGAAAAAAGAATCTCAAATAAACAATCTAACCTTACAACTAAAGGAACTAGAAAAAGAAAAACAAAGAAAGCCAAAACTGAGTAGAAGGAAGGAGGTAATAAAAATCAGAGGGGAAATCAACTAAATAAAGTGTAAAAGAAAACAGACAATACAAAAGATCAATGAAACCGAGAGCTGTATCTTTGAAAACAAACAAATGAAAAAAATGGATAAAACTTTAGGTAGACCACTCAGAAAAAGGGAGACAGGGCTCAAAATCAGAAATAAAAGGGAAGTGACAACTGACACCACAGAAATACAAGGAATTATGAGAACATACTACAGTTATATGACAACAAGTTGGACAATCTGGAAGAAACGGAAAATTTCCTGGAAACATACAATCTTCCGAGACTGAATCAAGAAGAAACAGAAAATCTGAACAGACTAATTACTACTAAAAATTCAAATCCGTAATAAAGAATCTGCCCCCACCCCCCAAAAAAAAGCCAGATAGAAGAGAACATAAGAAATGATACTATTTACATGAAGTACAAAAACAGAGAAACCTAGCTTGTGCGGTCAGATGTCAGGACAGTGGTTACCTGGGGTGGTCAAGACAGGAATGATCTGGCATGTGGATGACGGTTACCTGTTTTTTTGTTTTCTGTTTTTAATTTGTGACAAATCGTCTAGCTCTATAGATATACAGGCACACATATCCATGTATAGTTTACTTGGTTTTATTTTGGTTCCCTTTTCACTGAAGTGCCATTTACTTACAATAAAATGCAGGATTCCTCTATAAGAACAAACAAACAAACAAACAGAAACAAAAAACAAAACCTCCCAACATAATTAAATAAATTCAGTAAAGTAGCATGATACAAAATCAATGTTCACAAATTGGTTGCCTTCTACAATAATGAACTATCAGAAAGAGAAATTAAGAAAGCAATCCCATTTACAATTGCATCAAAATAAATAAATAAAATTCCTTGGAGTAAATTTAACCAGTGAGGTAAAGACCTATACTCAGAAGAGTGTAAGACATTGAACAAAGAAACTGAAGACGATACAAATAAATGGGAGTATATACCGTGCTCACGGATTGGAAAAATCAACATCGTTAAAATGCCCGCACTACACATAGCAATCTATAGATTCGATGTAACCCCTATCACAATACCAATGGCAATTTTTACAGAATTGAAACAAATAACCCTGACCACTAAAGTCCCCAAATGCTCACAGCAATCTTGAGAAAGAAGAAGGAAGTTGAAGATATCACGCTATCTGAGCACAATACTACAAGGCTGTGTCAATCAAAATAGCATGGTAGTGGCATAAAAGCAGACACATCAATCAATGGAACACAACAGAGAGCTCAGAAAGAAACCCACACCTGCATGGTCACTTAATGTACGACAAAGGAGGCAAGAATATACAATGAGGTGAAAACAGTCTCTTCAATAAATGGGGTTGAGAAAATCAGACAGGTACATGCAAAAAATGAATAAATAAAACCAGACCACCTTCTTACACCATATACATGAATAAATTCAAAATGGATTAAAAGCTTAAATATAAGACCGAAACCATAAAACTAGAAGAAAACAGGCAATACACTCTCCGATATCACGGTTGGTAATATTTTTATCAGATATATCTCCTTGGCAAGAGAAACAAAAGAAAAAATACGGAAGTGAGACTACATCAAACTGAAAAAGTTTTGCACAGGAAAGAAAATCATTAATGAAACAAAAAGACAACCTATGGGATGGGAGAAGATACTCGCCAATGATACATCTGATAAGAGGATAATTTCCAAAATGTATGAAGAACACAAATGACAGCACCAGAGGTAAACACAAAACAAAAGACAATCCAATTGAAAATGGGCAGAGGACCTGATAAGAAATTTCTCCAAAGAGGACATACAGATGGCCAACAGACATGAAAAATGCTCTACCACATGAATCACCAGAGAAATGCAAATTAAAACCACAATGAGACAACGCCTCACACCTGTCAGAATGGCCACCAGCGATAAATCAGCAAGGAACAAGTGCTTCCCAGGACGTGGAGCAAGGGGAACCGTCGTGCATTTTCAGTGGGACTACAGGTTGGTGCAGCCACTACGGAAAACTGCTTGGAGATTCCTCAAAAGGACTAGAAACAGAACTACCTTATGACCCAGCAATCCCACTTCTGGGTATTTATCCGAAGAAATCCCAAACACAAATTTGACAAGATATATGCACGGCTACATAGTCACTGCAGTGCTAGTCACAATAGCCAAGATATGGAAGCAAACAAAATGCCCATCAAGAGATGGCTGGATAATGAAACAGTGGTACACATATACAAAGGAATATTACTCTGCCATAAAAATGAAATCCTACCGTTTGCGACAGCATGGATGGACCTAGAGGTATTATGCTAAGTGAGATAAGTCAGCGACAGGAAAAGACAAATACCATATGATCTCACTTACATGTGGACTCTAAAGAGCAAAGCAAGCCAACAAACAAAACAGAAACACACTCATCCATACAGAGAACAAACTGATGGTTGCCAGATGGGAGGGGGGTTGGAAGGCTGGGTGAAAAAGTGAAGGGATTAAGAAGTAGAAGTTGGTAGTTACAAACAGTCATGGGGAAGTATAGTACAGCATAGGAAGTACAGTCAATAATACTGTAATAACTTCGTATGTTGCCAGGTGGCTACCAGATTTATCGAGAGGATCCCATCGCAAATTGTGTAACTGAACACTATGTTGTGCACCAAAACTAAGATAAAATCATATTGAATGCCAACTTTAAAAATAAAAATAAGTAAATAAAGCACCCCAAATAAATGGATAACCCTTGGAGGATTGACCTTCGCCATCGCCCTTCCCGCCCCTACCCCACTTTGGCCATTTTTAAATACTAACATTGCTAGGATGTTGCCAAACACTACAAACTCTGTTCGAACCGCTCCTTGCTGCCCTTGGTGACGCGGAGCCAGGGACCGGAGGGCCACCTGGGCCAACACGGGTGACGGGAAACGCACCGTGAGGAAGCTGGTAGAGATTCGGTTAAGGCACCCTCCGATACGAACTTGGCCTGTGCCTCAGGCCTGCTTTACCTGTTTCCTCTCAGGCTGCTCTCACCCGTCTCAATCCCCTCACATCTGCTCCCCACCTTCCAGGTCTCTCAGGCCGTCTCCCCCATCTCTCCCGGCTACCACTGGCCCATTCCTCTGACCACGCTGGTCCACCCTCACCCTCTTCACTCCATACTCCCATGCTAACCCCCACTTCCCAGTCTCATCGCCTCCCCTATGTCTGTCCCACTGGCCACCTGGCCACTTCTCAAATAGGATACAACGGGACCAGTTGGCGTTGTGGCCCTCTCGCGGCAGGCCCATCCTGCCCGTCCAGCTGCGATGCAGCATGTTCCTCAGGCCCTGGCATCGCATTTCCACCCTGCACGGGAGGCTGGAGTGCCCCTGTGGCCCGTGGAACGCCACTGGCAGCAGCACCAGCCTCTCCCGTGCCGCCTCTACTGGGGCCCTCGTGGCCGGCAGGGCCATCTGGGCCACCAGAGTCACCTGGACTGCCCTGGCCTTCAGCACCGCCTGGGCCTTGGTCTGCGGCCTGCATGGTACCTCAGCCTCTACTTCCGCCCTCCGAGCCTAGGCTGAATAGCTGAGATACTGGGGCGCCCTCACGAAGCTCCGCCCCTTAGCGGGTAACGTCACTGGGACCCCCAGTGCGCTTGCGCGAGCAGATCCTACTGCCACTATGGGGAACACTTCTTGGGAGGCCTGGGCACGTGACTGTTTCCCGCCAAGCCTGCCCCGCCCCGCGCTTGCTGGTGAACCTCACAGCCTGTGCCAGTGCCAGCCCGGCCAGGCTCACTGCCGACAAGCTTGCTTACTGCCGGCCCCCATCATCGAGTTCTGGGAATAAATCCATTGTGTCCTGACACTCAGTTTTCAGGACTGTCAACATTTGTAGTTTTATATTTGTATTTTACATTACGTGTATAATGATAGTATAAATGTGTAAGATTAATACTTATAAAGTTTTTACAAGGTTTGCATTAATTTATTTTGAAATTATTTCCTTGGACATATGAACATTACCTCTTTGAAAGTTCTCCAAAATTTGTTAGTGAATCGATGAATAGAAGATTCATCATATTTTAGTGATTGAACATTTAAATTATTGCCATGTTTTCATTAGCATGGCTAATGATTCAATGGCATTCTTTTATTCAGGTCTTTCCATGAATGGTTATTTCCTTAGGATAGATTCCAAAAGGTAGAGATACTGACCTAAATGTTTACCTTCTATTTCTTTTTCAATACTGTTGATCATACTTGCTCTTCAGAAAACATGCATCTCACCAGATTTCTGCTTTCCCAACATCATTTTTCCCAATGGGTTTTTTTTTTTCCTAAAGTAGAAATTTAGTTTGCATGAAAAGAAAGGAAACCCAGGTGCACTAAAATAGGAATTTTGTGGCTGACTGAACTTGTTTCAGGACAGTGCTGGGACAGTTGGTTAAGTATTAGGGGAGGTGGAGTCGGCTCCATCTCATACACCCTTTATCGTGAAATCTTGCTAAACTCACTAATTAGTTCTAGTCCTCTTTTGTAGATTCTGTTGAATTTTCTACATAGACAATCATGTTGTCTGCAGATAGTTTTCCTTTTTCCTTTTCACTTGGGATGGCTTCTTGTCATTGATTTGTCAGCTCATAATGGATAGGGTATTTCTGATTCCTGGCATTCCTGATTTTTTAATTGCAAACAATACATATTTTTCCTTGGGTGGTGAGTATTTTTTGTATTCCTGAATATATTCATAAACTTCTTAAAACTGAATGTCATTCACTTACTTAGAAACAGTTTGATTGGTTTGAGTCTTGCTTTGAGGATTTGCTACAGTGGACCAGAGCAGCTTGTAATGTTGGATTAATCATTTCCACACTGCTGAGACTAGATCCTTCTGATGTCATGCCTGAGTTGATCAGTATTCTCCTCAATACTCAAAGAGGATCCTCAGCTGATCTCCAGGATCCTCTCCGCCTTCAGCACTTGGTCTACACTACACTGGCCGGGCTTTAGGGTCCTGACTTCAGGTGTTCCTTCCTCTCTTGCCCGACAAAACCCGGCCGGCGTCAGTCTACTACCTAGCCCCACGGACTGACTGTTGAGACTGCTAGTGGCTTTAACACCAAAGTCAGGTCATGGAACTTCTCTGTTCCAAACTCGCCCTGGGCTCCCCTCTCACTCAGAGTCTCAGCCAAAGCCTTTACAGTGGCCTAGAACACTATGCAATCAGGGTCCCATCATTCCCCTTCTCTACCTTGCTCACTCTGATCCAGCCACGTCGGCCTCCTTCCCTTACTAAGACATACCAGGCCCACTCCTGCCTCGAGGGCTTTGCACTGGCTCTTTCCTGTCTAAAACTCTCTTGCCCCCGGAATCCACCTGGCTTACTCCCTGACCTCATTCAGGGCCTTCTCAGGTGTCACCTATTCAGAGAGGCCAAGACACCAGGCCAGTGGTATTGCTGCCGCTGGGTGGGGGGCTTGGTCCTGTCACCCCTTCCCCGCCTGTAGGGAGCAAAGCAAGGCACTAAGGAAGGGGACCCATGTGTGCCAGGGACATGTTGTGCCGGCGATCTCTCCTGCGCTACTCAATTCAGGGCTCAACCCTGAGATCCAGCCAAGAATTCCTTTCCCCCGTAGATGGGAGGAGGACCAAGAACGCACAAGCCCCTTCCTCGCCGGTCCTGCTACCCATAGCTGTTGCTGGACATGAGGTAGATGATATGTTCAAGCTTCTGCGCAACTTACACGAAGTACACAAAGTCTTGAAAGACACAAACTACTAAAACTAGCACAAGGAGAAAAAAAAGAATATCTGAGCCACTCTATATCAGGTAAAAGGAATGGATTCATAACTTACAAACTCCTCAAAATAAAACTCCAGACCAGGTCTGATATTTATTACTTCTATCAACCACTTAAGGAAGAAATTGTGCTAGTATCATATAAAGTTTTCCAAATACAGAGGAATGCGAACAATATTACCGTGAAACAAAAACCAGGCAAAAGTATCAGCAAGAAGACAGCTACAGGCCCACATCCCCTATGAGCAACGATGCCAGAAAATTAACAAAAATGACATAAACAAAATTACATAATATTTTAAAAGACTAATACACCACAATCGACCGTGCTTTATCCTAGAAATGCAAGGTTAGGGAGTAACATGGCCTATTTTCACGACTTATTCTGAATGTACGGTAATCACGAGGGTGTGGAACTGGTCCCAGGGTGGACACATGCATCCATGGGACAGGATTCGAAGTCCAGAATCAAACCCACACATATGTGGTCAATTGATTTTACACAACAATGTCAATTTAGTTTATGAGAGCAAGGATGGCCTTTTGAACACAGGATTCTGGAATATCCATATTGGAAAAATAAGCTTCAACCTCCTTGGGTACTGGCCTGCTGCTTTCCAAGATGAAGTTAAAATGGTCATGACTCTATAAAACTATAAAACTTTAAGGCATCACAAAAGAAAAATCTTTCTAAACTTTTAGTAGCTAAATATTTCACATATGTA
This sequence comes from Lyroderma lyra, assembly GCA_004026885.1. Lineage (NCBI taxonomy): Eukaryota > Metazoa > Chordata > Mammalia > Chiroptera > Megadermatidae > Lyroderma > Lyroderma lyra. The sequence goes on from PVJL010017581.1 coordinate 7,471, forward strand.
GTCAATATCAATAAACATGAAGTCAGATTATATCACTACTCCGTTCATAATTGTATGAGTTTTTCAGGGCTTCCATAATAAAGTACAGTCATGCACGGCATAGGAACATTTCAGTCAATGGCAGATCACATACATGACAGTGGTGCCATAAACTTATAGCAGGGCTGAAATATTTCTGTCTCCTTGTGAGTTTGTAGTCATACTGATGTGAGAGCACAATGAATTACTCCCATGTTTGTGGAGATGATGGTGTAAACAAACTTATTGCCTTGCCAGCAGTGTAAAAGTATAGCACATAGGATTATGCACAGCCCGTAAGACCTGAGAATGATAATGGACCACCACGCTACTCATTTATGTATTTATTATACTATACTTTAGCCATTATTTTAGAGTGCACTCTTCCTACTTATAAAAAAATTGCTGAAAAACAACATGGCCTGTTATGCCAGCAGTAGCTTCATATATTTCCTCTTTACTTTTCGTCGTTCGTGCCATACAAAAGAAAGCAGGTGAGAGAGATATCCACAGAGCTGGTCCAGCTAACCCCACCCAAACGAACTCAAATGGTGAGTGAGGAATGAGGAAGAACTTGGAGAAAGTGTGTGGACGGGGACCTCCGACACAGGGAAGGGGCAGCTGCTGCCTGGGTCTCTGCCCATTAAAGCTAAGGCTACTGGGCCCATTAGAAGCTAAGGGAGGACTTAAGGGGTCGTGGGGCAGAGATCAGGTGGCCTGAACTGACATACCTGCTCCCTCTTCAGGCCCTGGCCCTGGCCCTGACCTAGTCACCTCCCATTACAACAGTAGTTGCTGGCAGAGAAATCTCCCCGGCCAGTGTTGCCTCCCAGCCGGGCGTGTCTTCAGTTGTACCTTTCCTGTTGATTTGACCTGCGGCCTGCATGGTACCTCAGCCTTTACTTCCGACCTCCGTGCCTAGGCTGAACAGCTGAGACACTGGGGCACCATTACGAAGCTCCGGCCCTTAGTGGGTAACATCACTGGGACCCCCCCAGTGCGCTTGCGGGAGGAGATCCTACTGCCACTATGTGGAACACTTCTTGGGAGGCCTGGGCACGTGACTGTTTCCCGCCAAGCCTGCCCCGCCCCACGCTTGCTGGTGAACCTCAAAGCCTGTGCCAGTGCCGGCCCGGCCAGCCTCACTGCTGACAAGCTTGCTTACTGCCGGCCCCGTCACCGAGTTCTGGGAATTAGTCACATCTCTGGGCCGGGCCCGACCTGTGTATTCTTTCTGGCCTCCAGGGGTGCCCCGAAGTCTGCATGGCCTGGGTCGAGCAAGAGTCCGTCCTGGGCCCTTCCTACGCTTGGGTGCCCCAGCCCAGTTACTGTGGGCCCAGGATGTATGGGCCTTGACCCTTCAGTAATATTTCCCAGTCTGGGCACTGTCACTCACTCCATGGTGCCTGCCAGCCTTAAGGAGAGGGTATTCTGCTGCCCGTGCTGGAGTTGGCCACCTGCACCAATGCCTCTCTGTCCAGGGGCTTCTGCGCTACAGGCACACACACTGTGATGCCTCCAGGTGGCAGTCTTAAGCCAGGATCTCAGGATGGACCTGCTGGACATGCAGGCTACAAGAGGGGAAGTACCACCTCTTGGACATCTCCCAGTCTCTTTGTTCTATGCTGACACAGGCCTCATGGACTCTCTCCCTCCCTGGACGTGGAAGTAACCAGAACTCAGTAGGCCTCAGTTCCCATTGGAGGACCCCTACACCTCCAGGCTCCCAGAGTGGGGCCGGCAGTAAGCAAGCTTGTCAGCAGTGAGGCTGGCCGGGCCGGCACTGGCACAGGCTTTGAGGTTCACCAGCAAGCGCGGGGTGGGGCAGGCTTGGCGGGAAACAGTCACGTGCCCAGGCCTCCCAAGAAGTGTTCCACATAGTGGCAGTAGGATCTCCTCCCGCAAGCGCACTGGGGGGGGGTCCCAGTGATGTTACCCACTAAGGAGCGGAGCTTCGTAATGGTGCCCCAGTGTCTCAGCTGTTCAGCCTAGGCACGGAGGTCGGAAGTAAAGGCTGAGGTACCATGCAGGCCGCAGGTCAAATCAACAGGAAAGGTACAACTGAAGACACGCCCGGCTGGGAGGCAACACTGGCCGGGGAGATTTCTCTGCCAGCAACTACTGTTGTAATGGGAGGTGACTAGGTCAGGGCCAGGGCCAGGGCCTGAAGAGGGAGCAGGTATGTCAGTTCAGGCCACCTGATCTCTGCCCCACGACCCCTTAAGTCCTCCCTTAGCTTCTAATGGGCCCAGTAGCCTTAGCTTTAATGGGCAGAGACCCAGGCAGCAGCTGCCCCTTCCCTGTGTCGGAGGTCCCCGTCCACACACTTTCTCCAAGTTCTTCCTCATTCCTCACTCACCATTTGAGTTCGTTTGGGTGGGGTTAGCTGGACCAGCTCTGTGGATATCTCTCTCACCTGCTTTCTTTTGTATGGCACGAACGACGAAAAGTAAAGAGGAAATATATGAAGCTACTGCTGGCATAACAGGCCATGTTGTTTTTCAGCAATTTTTTTATAAGTAGGAAGAGTGCACTCTAAAATAATGGCTAAAGTATAGTATAATAAATACATAAATGAGTAGCGTGGTGGTCCATTATCATTCTCAGGTCTTACGGGCTGTGCATAATCCTATGTGCTATACTTTTACACTGCTGGCAAGGCAATAAGTTTGTTTACACCATCATCTCCACAAACATGGGAGTAATTCATTGTGCTCTCACATCAGTATGACTACAAACTCACAAGGAGACAGAAATATTTCAGCCCTGCTATAAGTTTATGGCACCACTGTCATGTATGTGATCTGCCATTGACTGAAACGTTCCTATGCCGTGCATGACTGTACTTTATTATGGAAGCCCTGAAAAACTCATACAATTATGAACGGAGTAGTGATATAATCTGACTTCATGTTTATTGATATTGACTACATATGTGAAATATTTAGCTACTAAAAGTTTAGAAAGATTTTTCTTTTGTGATGCCTTAAAGTTTTATAGTTTTATAGAGTCATGACCATTTTAACTTCATCTTGGAAAGCAGCAGGCCAGTACCCAAGGAGGTTGAAGCTTATTTTTCCAATATGGATATTCCAGAATTCTGTGTTCAAAAGGTCATCCTTGCTCTCATAAACTAAATTGACATTGTTGTGTAAAATCAATTGACCACATATGTGTGGGTTTGATTCTGGACTTCGAATCCTGTCCCATGGATGCATGTGTCCACCCTGGGACCAGTTCCACGCCCTCGTGATTACCGTGCATTCAGAATAAATCCTGAAAATAGGCCATGTTACTCCCTAACCTTGCATTTCTAGGATAAAGCACGGTCGATTGTGGTGTATTAGTCTTTTAAAATATTATGTAATTTTGTTTATGTCATTTTTGTTAATTTTCTGGCATCGTTGCTCATAGGGGATGTGGGCCTGTAGCTGTCTTCTTGCTGATACTTTTGCCTGGTTTTTGTTTCACGGTAATATTGTTCGCATTCCTCTGTATTTGGAAAACTTTATATGATACTAGCACAATTTCTTCCTTAAGTGGTTGATAGAAGTAATAAATATCAGACCTGGTCTGGAGTTTTATTTTGAGGAGTTTGTAAGTTATGAATCCATTCCTTTTACCTGATATAGAGTGGCTCAGATATTCTTTTTTTTCTCCTTGTGCTAGTTTTAGTAGTTTGTGTCTTTCAAGACTTTGTGTACTTCGTGTAAGTTGCGCAGAAGCTTGAACATATCATCTACCTCATGTCCAGCAACAGCTATGGGTAGCAGGACCGGCGAGGAAGGGGCTTGTGCGTTCTTGGTCCTCCTCCCATCTACGGGGGAAAGGAATTCTTGGCTGGATCTCAGGGTTGAGCCCTGAATTGAGTAGCGCAGGAGAGATCGCCGGCACAACATGTCCCTGGCACACATGGGTCCCCTTCCTTAGTGCCTTGCTTTGCTCCCTACAGGCGGGGAAGGGGTGACAGGACCAAGCCCCCCACCCAGCGGCAGCAATACCACTGGCCTGGTGTCTTGGCCTCTCTGAATAGGTGACACCTGAGAAGGCCCTGAATGAGGTCAGGGAGTAAGCCAGGTGGATTCCGGGGGCAAGAGAGTTTTAGACAGGAAAGAGCCAGTGCAAAGCCCTCGAGGCAGGAGTGGGCCTGGTATGTCTTAGTAAGGGAAGGAGGCCGACGTGGCTGGATCAGAGTGAGCAAGGTAGAGAAGGGGAATGATGGGACCCTGATTGCATAGTGTTCTAGGCCACTGTAAAGGCTTTGGCTGAGACTCTGAGTGAGAGGGGAGCCCAGGGCGAGTTTGGAACAGAGAAGTTCCATGACCTGACTTTGGTGTTAAAGCCACTAGCAGTCTCAACAGTCAGTCCGTGGGGCTAGGTAGTAGACTGACGCCGGCCGGGTTTTGTCGGGCAAGAGAGGAAGGAACACCTGAAGTCAGGACCCTAAAGCCCGGCCAGTGTAGTGTAGACCAAGTGCTGAAGGCGGAGAGGATCCTGGAGATCAGCTGAGGATCCTCTTTGAGTATTGAGGAGAATACTGATCAACTCAGGCATGACATCAGAAGGATCTAGTCTCAGCAGTGTGGAAATGATTAATCCAACATTACAAGCTGCTCTGGTCCACTGTAGCAAATCCTCAAAGCAAGACTCAAACCAATCAAACTGTTTCTAAGTAAGTGAATGACATTCAGTTTTAAGAAGTTTATGAATATATTCAGGAATACAAAAAATACTCACCACCCAAGGAAAAATATGTATTGTTTGCAATTAAAAAATCAGGAATGCCAGGAATCAGAAATACCCTATCCATTATGAGCTGACAAATCAATGACAAGAAGCCATCCCAAGTGAAAAGGAAAAAGGAAAACTATCTGCAGACAACATGATTGTCTATGTAGAAAATTCAACAGAATCTACAAAAGAGGACTAGAACTAATTAGTGAGTTTAGCAAGATTTCACGATAAAGGGTGTATGAGATGGAGCCGACTCCACCTCCCCTAATACTTAACCAACTGTCCCAGCACTGTCCTGAAACAAGTTCAGTCAGCCACAAAATTCCTATTTTAGTGCACCTGGGTTTCCTTTCTTTTCATGCAAACTAAATTTCTACTTTAGGAAAAAAAAAAACCCATTGGGAAAAATGATGTTGGGAAAGCAGAAATCTGGTGAGATGCATGTTTTCTGAAGAGCAAGTATGATCAACAGTATTGAAAAAGAAATAGAAGGTAAACATTTAGGTCAGTATCTCTACCTTTTGGAATCTATCCTAAGGAAATAACCATTCATGGAAAGACCTGAATAAAAGAATGCCATTGAATCATTAGCCATGCTAATGAAAACATGGCAATAATTTAAATGTTCAATCACTAAAATATGATGAATCTTCTATTCATCGATTCACTAACAAATTTTGGAGAACTTTCAAAGAGGTAATGTTCATATGTCCAAGGAAATAATTTCAAAATAAATTAATGCAAACCTTGTAAAAACTTTATAAGTATTAATCTTACACATTTATACTATCATTATACACGTAATGTAAAATACAAATATAAAACTACAAATGTTGACAGTCCTGAAAACTGAGTGTCAGGACACAATGGATTTATTCCCAGAACTCGATGATGGGGGCCGGCAGTAAGCAAGCTTGTCGGCAGTGAGCCTGGCCGGGCTGGCACTGGCACAGGCTGTGAGGTTCACCAGCAAGCGCGGGGCGGGGCAGGCTTGGCGGGAAACAGTCACGTGCCCAGGCCTCCCAAGAAGTGTTCCCCATAGTGGCAGTAGGATCTGCTCGCGCAAGCGCACTGGGGGTCCCAGTGACGTTACCCGCTAAGGGGCGGAGCTTCGTGAGGGCGCCCCAGTATCTCAGCTATTCAGCCTAGGCTCGGAGGGCGGAAGTAGAGGCTGAGGTACCATGCAGGCCGCAGACCAAGGCCCAGGCGGTGCTGAAGGCCAGGGCAGTCCAGGTGACTCTGGTGGCCCAGATGGCCCTGCCGGCCACGAGGGCCCCAGTAGAGGCGGCACGGGAGAGGCTGGTGCTGCTGCCAGTGGCGTTCCACGGGCCACAGGGGCACTCCAGCCTCCCGTGCAGGGTGGAAATGCGATGCCAGGGCCTGAGGAACATGCTGCATCGCAGCTGGACGGGCAGGATGGGCCTGCCGCGAGAGGGCCACAACGCCAACTGGTCCCGTTGTATCCTATTTGAGAAGTGGCCAGGTGGCCAGTGGGACAGACATAGGGGAGGCGATGAGACTGGGAAGTGGGGGTTAGCATGGGAGTATGGAGTGAAGAGGGTGAGGGTGGACCAGCGTGGTCAGAGGAATGGGCCAGTGGTAGCCGGGAGAGATGGGGGAGACGGCCTGAGAGACCTGGAAGGTGGGGAGCAGATGTGAGGGGATTGAGACGGGTGAGAGCAGCCTGAGAGGAAACAGGTAAAGCAGGCCTGAGGCACAGGCCAAGTTCGTATCGGAGGGTGCCTTAACCGAATCTCTACCAGCTTCCTCACGGTGCGTTTCCCGTCACCCGTGTTGGCCCAGGTGGCCCTCCGGTCCCTGGCTCCGCGTCACCAAGGGCAGCAAGGAGCGGTTCGAACAGAGTTTGTAGTGTTTGGCAACATCCTAGCAATGTTAGTATTTAAAAATGGCCAAAGTGGGGTAGGGGCGGGAAGGGCGATGGCGAAGGTCAATCCTCCAAGGGTTATCCATTTATTTGGGGTGCTTTATTTACTTATTTTTATTTTTAAAGTTGGCATTCAATATGATTTTATCTTAGTTTTGGTGCACAACATAGTGTTCAGTTACACAATTTGCGATGGGATCCTCTCGATAAATCTGGTAGCCACCTGGCAACATACGAAGTTATTACAGTATTATTGACTGTACTTCCTATGCTGTACTATACTTCCCCATGACTGTTTGTAACTACCAACTTCTACTTCTTAATCCCTTCACTTTTTCACCCAGCCTTCCAACCCCCCTCCCATCTGGCAACCATCAGTTTGTTCTCTGTATGGATGAGTGTGTTTCTGTTTTGTTTGTTGGCTTGCTTTGCTCTTTAGAGTCCACATGTAAGTGAGATCATATGGTATTTGTCTTTTCCTGTCGCTGACTTATCTCACTTAGCATAATACCTCTAGGTCCATCCATGCTGTCGCAAACGGTAGGATTTCATTTTTATGGCAGAGTAATATTCCTTTGTATATGTGTACCACTGTTTCATTATCCAGCCATCTCTTGATGGGCATTTTGTTTGCTTCCATATCTTGGCTATTGTGACTAGCACTGCAGTGACTATGTAGCCGTGCATATATCTTGTCAAATTTGTGTTTGGGATTTCTTCGGATAAATACCCAGAAGTGGGATTGCTGGGTCATAAGGTAGTTCTGTTTCTAGTCCTTTTGAGGAATCTCCAAGCAGTTTTCCGTAGTGGCTGCACCAACCTGTAGTCCCACTGAAAATGCACGACGGTTCCCCTTGCTCCACGTCCTGGGAAGCACTTGTTCCTTGCTGATTTATCGCTGGTGGCCATTCTGACAGGTGTGAGGCGTTGTCTCATTGTGGTTTTAATTTGCATTTCTCTGGTGATTCATGTGGTAGAGCATTTTTCATGTCTGTTGGCCATCTGTATGTCCTCTTTGGAGAAATTTCTTATCAGGTCCTCTGCCCATTTTCAATTGGATTGTCTTTTGTTTTGTGTTTACCTCTGGTGCTGTCATTTGTGTTCTTCATACATTTTGGAAATTATCCTCTTATCAGATGTATCATTGGCGAGTATCTTCTCCCATCCCATAGGTTGTCTTTTTGTTTCATTAATGATTTTCTTTCCTGTGCAAAACTTTTTCAGTTTGATGTAGTCTCACTTCCGTATTTTTTCTTTTGTTTCTCTTGCCAAGGAGATATATCTGATAAAAATATTACCAACCGTGATATCGGAGAGTGTATTGCCTGTTTTCTTCTAGTTTTATGGTTTCGGTCTTATATTTAAGCTTTTAATCCATTTTGAATTTATTCATGTATATGGTGTAAGAAGGTGGTCTGGTTTTATTTATTCATTTTTTGCATGTACCTGTCTGATTTTCTCAACCCCATTTATTGAAGAGACTGTTTTCACCTCATTGTATATTCTTGCCTCCTTTGTCGTACATTAAGTGACCATGCAGGTGTGGGTTTCTTTCTGAGCTCTCTGTTGTGTTCCATTGATTGATGTGTCTGCTTTTATGCCACTACCATGCTATTTTGATTGACACAGCCTTGTAGTATTGTGCTCAGATAGCGTGATATCTTCAACTTCCTTCTTCTTTCTCAAGATTGCTGTGAGCATTTGGGGACTTTAGTGGTCAGGGTTATTTGTTTCAATTCTGTAAAAATTGCCATTGGTATTGTGATAGGGGTTACATCGAATCTATAGATTGCTATGTGTAGTGCGGGCATTTTAACGATGTTGATTTTTCCAATCCGTGAGCACGGTATATACTCCCATTTATTTGTATCGTCTTCAGTTTCTTTGTTCAATGTCTTACACTCTTCTGAGTATAGGTCTTTACCTCACTGGTTAAATTTACTCCAAGGAATTTTATTTATTTATTTTGATGCAATTGTAAATGGGATTGCTTTCTTAATTTCTCTTTCTGATAGTTCATTATTGTAGAAGGCAACCAATTTGTGAACATTGATTTTGTATCATGCTACTTTACTGAATTTATTTAATTATGTTGGGAGGTTTTGTTTTTTGTTTCTGTTTGTTTGTTTGTTTGTTCTTATAGAGGAATCCTGCATTTTATTGTAAGTAAATGGCACTTCAGTGAAAAGGGAACCAAAATAAAACCAAGTAAACTATACATGGATATGTGTGCCTGTATATCTATAGAGCTAGACGATTTGTCACAAATTAAAAACAGAAAACAAAAAAACAGGTAACCGTCATCCACATGCCAGATCATTCCTGTCTTGACCACCCCAGGTAACCACTGTCCTGACATCTGACCGCACAAGCTAGGTTTCTCTGTTTTTGTACTTCATGTAAATAGTATCATTTCTTATGTTCTCTTCTATCTGGCTTTTTTTTGGGGGGTGGGGGCAGATTCTTTATTACGGATTTGAATTTTTAGTAGTAATTAGTCTGTTCAGATTTTCTGTTTCTTCTTGATTCAGTCTCGGAAGATTGTATGTTTCCAGGAAATTTTCCGTTTCTTCCAGATTGTCCAACTTGTTGTCATATAACTGTAGTATGTTCTCATAATTCCTTGTATTTCTGTGGTGTCAGTTGTCACTTCCCTTTTATTTCTGATTTTGAGCCCTGTCTCCCTTTTTCTGAGTGGTCTACCTAAAGTTTTATCCATTTTTTTCATTTGTTTGTTTTCAAAGATACAGCTCTCGGTTTCATTGATCTTTTGTATTGTCTGTTTTCTTTTACACTTTATTTAGTTGATTTCCCCTCTGATTTTTATTACCTCCTTCCTTCTACTCAGTTTTGGCTTTCTTTGTTTTTCTTTTTCTAGTTCCTTTAGTTGTAAGGTTAGATTGTTTATTTGAGATTCTTTTTTCTTGAGGTAAGGCTACATTGCTATGAATTTCTCTCTTAGGACTCCTTTCCCTCTCCCCACAGATTTGGGGTCATTGTGTTGTCATTTTTATTTGTCTCACGGTATCTTTTGATTGCTTTCGTGGTTTCACTTTTAACCCATTCATTGTTCAGTAGCATGTTATTCAGCCTCCATATGTTTGTGTGTTTTTCGGTGGTTTTCTTGTAATTGATTTCTAGTTTCATACCATGGTGGTCGGAGAAGATGCTCGATCTGATTTCTATCTTCTTAATTTTTATTGAGCCTTATTTTGTGGCCTAACACATGGTCTGCCTTGGAAAATGTTCCATGTGCTGTTGAAAAGCATGTATGTTCTGGTGCTTTGGGGTGAAGTTCTCTAAAAATATCAATTAAATTTATCTGGTCCAGTGTGACATTTAAGGCCTGTGTTTCTTTGTTAATTTCCTGTCTGAAAGAGCTATCCGTTGGTGTCAATGAGATCTTAAAGTCCCCTGCTGTGAATGTATTTCTTTGATCTCTCCCTTGATGTCCCTCCAATTAGTTTTATATATTTTGGTGCCCCTATGTTGGGTGCATAAATGTTCACAAAAGTTGTATCCTATTGTTGTATTCATCCCTTTCTGATTATGAAATGTGATTCTGTCTCTATATTATTGTCTTTGTTTTCAAGTCTGTTTTCTCTGACATACGTATTGCTACCCCAGCTTTTTTCTTGTACTCCATTTGCATGAGATATCTTTTAGTCTGTGTGTTTCTTTCTATTTAAAGTGGGTCTCTTAATAAGTTCACCACCTAATGTGACTACATCAAGTTGACAATGCACTGTAGAATTGTATGCCTGAAACCTATGTAATCC
>PVJL010017582.1:0-17890 GCA_004026885.1 Lyroderma lyra
AAAAAAAATATTTGAATAAATGATGTTGTTGAAGGAATGAAACACTAAAACATGAAACATTACTTAAGGCTAAATCACTAACTTCTAAAAATTATTCTAGACGTTTGACATAGAGATTTTAGAGCCAAGCAAGGCCCAGACCACCCTCACCCAGTACCAAATGAAATGAAGAGCAACAACGAGAATGCTAGAAAGCCAGCAGAAGTGTCACCAGCAGCAACTGCAGAAGGAGGGGACACCCCCTCAGGACGTAAGATTAGAAAGTGGACGCCAAAGATAAAAACAGAAGAGTCTGGCAAAGCAAACTATAACCAGGCTGGTACGCTGCCTCCGACTTTCAGAAGCAATAAAGCAAGTCGAAATCTGGAAAATACTAATTTCCTACCCCCAAAAAGACAGAGGAAACACCTGTGTCTTTATATTGACTGGGTTTGGGTGGGTAGAGAGGAGCTGCTGCTAGAATATAGGGATGAACCTAGAGGCTCATCAATAGGAGCTTACTGTGCTCAGAGGAAAGACAAAGTTCTGGGTCAGGTTACCATTAGCCAACGAAGATGCCTTTGTGTGGATTAAATAAAGGTCCACCCTGCTGTAGGTGGGTGGGGACTCGCACAGTGCAGCTAACTGATCGGGGCTGAGCTTGGGATGACTGTCAGCCCACACCTATCCCTCTGGCCAGGAGTCCTTGTGCCGTTGAACACGCACAATCATACGTGGCAAACCTAGTTCCAGGACTCCATACTGAAATGAGGCAACCATCCCATCGTGAGTATCTTCCTATGGAGATAGGCTACACCTCCCACTAGATCTCTAACAAGTCTCGGGGATCAACGACAACAATGCAGCAACAGCAAAGATCATATCCTCCAATAGTGGCTTCACACGGCTCCAAATGATCCTCCTCTAGGTCCCCTGACCTAGCTTTGAAGCCATAGAAAAATGCACAGGAAAACACACTGGCTCCAAAACAGTATCTCAGAGTGCTAGACCAGTGGGACTCAAGGGAAGAATGTCAAGAGAAAATAAAAATTGCAAGCAGAGTTGTTCAGGTTGCCCATGAGCCATAGGAAAGCAGCAGCATGGGAACTGTGCAAAAGTAGGAAATGATGGCGGGAGAAAAATATATGTAGAAGGAGCCTATAAATCCCATGCTCTTTCTTTTACATCTTTTATTTACTAATCCCTTGACTAAGTCTTTAGATTTGTTTTGGCCCCGTATTTCTTCCTCAGTTTTAGCAAAAGGAGTTCTGTATTTAGCCTTAAACTTGCAAGTCCTCCTAATGAGCTGAAGGAAATCTGCAGAAAAGGGAGACTGTTGCTGCAAGTACAGAAAGAAAATGGAATTTTGAAGAACAGTATATCCATGAAGAATGAAGTTGAAGGCTGAAAATATTTACTCTAATAATATCCTCTCTTTGTGTTGAATAGCTTTGTAGGAATTATGGTTCAGAACAAAATTAAACATCATCAAACTTCACAGTGTGAAAATAATATAACTAGCAAGTATTATGGAAAGTGGGGAGTAGGTGTGGGAGGAAGTATAATGTTAATTTTCTCATAATTTATTCCCTCTCCTGGCAGGGAGTAAATAAATCAACACTGATTACAATAGAAATGTATGTTGTTAAAAAAACATTAAAATTCCAATCTCTTAATTCTTTTTATAATATGTCTTCCTTAGTTTAGAGATATCTCACAGGAAATAATCTCTCATGTAGTGAAAAAATCTGAATACTAGAAATATTTGCAGTTTTTATTTTATTATAGCATAGACATTTAATACTGTTTATGTAAAAGCATGTATAATGTGATGTCACTATTCTAAAATCATTTCTATTTTTTCCACATACATGCGTAGGGAAGCGGGGTAGGAGTCTAGGTGATATATTCTTTTTGATTTGCATGTTGATCCTTTTCAGTTCATTAGAAGAGGCTGTTTTAGAGTCTGGAAAACTTTGGGAAAATTTGCTGCACTGGTCCAGACCTCACTTGAGTTCCTTTTTAGCTGTCTGAGATGACCGTTTCAGACTCCCCTGATTCCCAGTAAGATGCAAAGCTGAGCAATACAGACGGACTTGCTGTCCCTCCTTGTCCTCTAACGAAGATGGGCTTCTTCAATTGGCAAAACGGCTCCAGGCTCTGAACCAGAGTTGCTCGAGTTGCTCTCTCGGTGAAGAGGGCCAAATGGGAGTGGGGGGCAGGGGGTGTTACACTTTGTAAACCAGCTTCTATAACATCTGGCAATCTGGCCAACTGTCATTTCAAAGGACAAGATGTGCTGACTTCTTTCAAAACCTTCTCGTAGGGGAGAAATTGTCAGCCTAGGGCACCTTCTACCCTAACTCTCATTTCATTCAAGACACAGAATGTTTTTTAAATTCTTTAATAAAAATTTACAGAGCAAGCCAAGTAGCCCAACATTTGGACAAACAGGGACATAGGAGTATGTAGGAAATTTGCAAACATGATATAGCCTCTCTCCTGCTACTGATCTGTAATCTACTTTCTAGGAATACATGGATCATTACGGTGCTTTGCTTACAAGCATGACAAAATTATGCTGTTAATCCAACTGGTTTTTCATGATAAGGAGGAAAAACATCACATAGCTGTTTTGTAGACACTAAGACCTATACGGTAGTTTGGTCTCTGGTACATGAAGATTCGTTTTGTGTGCGTGTGTGTGTGTGTGTGTGTGTGTGTGTGTGTCCCAGAAACAAAGCTATTTGAGTTTTTGAGAGTTCCAATCCAAGTTTGGTGTTACAATTTAATGGTTTATTATAAAAGTAAAACCACTATTACAACCTCACGTATTATAGATATTTTAAATCAAGTGAAAATTAGTTCTTAAACTTATTAGGAGACTAGCATTAGATTCTTCCTAATGTGTACATCTGAAACCTATATAATTTTACTAACTAATGTCACCCCAATAAATTTAATTTCATAAATAAATAAAGGGACAAAAAAGATTCTGTCTTTGTCTCACATCCAATGCTTCCTATTACAGTTGTTTAAAAACAAAACAAGAATTTAATCACATGGTCATTCAATTTTTCTTTTTAGAATATGGCTGTATAGCAGAATCAGAAAATCAAATTCAACCACAATCGGCATTAAAAGTGAGTATATTTCATTTTATTTTCTCTGAAAACTGTGTAAAGGCTGACCTTTTTAGCATAAATACTTCCTAAATGCACATGGGTTTTCCACAAAAATCTTCATGAACATGCGTTGGGAGAGTTAACATGAATGACTGAGAATGTGAGTCCCCTGACTGTCATGTCATCCTTTCTGCCAACTGGCAACATTGGGGATATAAAAAAATCCTAACAATTCCAAGTTCACTTACCTAAAAATATTCAATCCCATGCCTTGGTTAACTTTGTTACAGGCCCTTCAGCATCAGCTGGAATCATTTCAGGCTCTCCGAATACAGACTTTGCAGAATGTCAGCATGGTACGTGTCATCTCTTCTACACGTAGGAATATAGAGAGTGGTCCCAAAGTAGGTGTACAGCCGAATCAGTGACATTCATCACAACGTATTATATGGGTGCACACATACACTGACACACAAAATAAATCTGTATTATACAGCTACTTTTGGGGCACCCTGTATAAACTTAAAACATCGTCCCACATTTGTAAGCTAATGATCATTGACCAATTAACTAGTTGATATGGAATGTAATAAAATAGAGGCCACAACATTTTCTAGGCTTAAAATTTGGAGAAAACTGTATTGTTATATTTGGATATGAAACAGACAGCAATAGTACTCACTGATGTTTTTAAAACAATGTTTAAAGCGCTACCTATATATAGTCTACCAATAGGGGCTCTCATTTGTAAGTGGTATAAAAATGTAGCACAAACTGAGAAAAAATGTACTTTATTAGCTCAGTTTACTGAAAATCCTAGAGATTTTTATTTGGAGGGGGCTTACTCCATGCATCAAGGAACCAAGCACACTCCTTACCTTGGTTCTGCTTGCCACAGTAATGGGTTCCCAGACTCCACATGGTGGCAAAGGGGCTGCGAGAAGTTCCAGGCCTTTACCCTTCCAGATTTCACCACGCTCTTCTCTCTTAACAGTTTATACTGAGGTTCTTGGCCTAATTCTGAGTGCCCCAAATTGGGTCATATGCAATGCTTGAACCAATCACTGTTCAAAGGGAGGCAATGCTCTGACTGGTTAGCTCTGAGTCACCTGCCTCCCTGGAGCTACAGGTAGGATCAGTATCACCAAAGACACAGGCACTTTATCCAGAAGAAATTACAGGATAGTGGTAAGAGAAGGTTAGGTATAAATACTGGAGGTACATAACATAACACATACCGGATTTTGCCATGTATAATGCGCTCCCATGGTTTTGGCCCAAACTTTCAGGGAAAAAAATCTTTTATTTTAATTTTTTAGTTCAAATTTTTATTTGTTTAAATTTAGGTACTTGTTTTTTGTATTATAATGATATTTAAGCATTTATTTTTAAAGATATGGTACAAGAAATTTTATGTAACAAATAATTACAAAACACAAAAACAGATATAAGGTATAAGAAATTTTACGTATAAAATTTTTTTTTACATATATAAAAAACCGATTATTATATTCCAGGGTATTATTTTGCATACAGATATCATTATGGATTTCTAGAGTTACACTTTTAACTCATAAGTATAAATAAAAGAATTAAAAACACTCACATAGCTACAGAATTAGTACTACCCATGTATAATTTCTCATCCTTATTGTTCTTTCACAAATTTGGGCAAAAAAGTGCGCATTAGACACAGCAAAGTACTGTATTCACTAAATATCTGATGTAAACCTCACCCCAATATTCTTGTACTAAAAGCAATTTCAGGGTAATGGGAATTAAAGATAAACTCCTAAGGGTGACAGAATAAATTTCATTCTGATGTCAGAGAACAAAGATCTCTATGTATTCAACAATGTAAAAATCAAACACCTAAAATTATTTTAATGTCTTTGATATTATAATCCCGTAATAAAGCCATCATCTCCTTAAATATTTCTTTAATTACAGAGATTACAATAAATTAAGTAAGTTTATATTTTATGGGATGGGAGAGAATTTATTTTTTGGAGCTCTCTTTCCATCACCATATATTTAGCTCCCCCTCCCTCCTCGAGAGTGAATTTTTATGTGTAGGAAATTTAAAGGTATCTTTTAATTATAATATTTATTACTCCTGTACATTCATAAGTTTATAAATCTGAAATCAAATTCTAACGTCCTCAATTTATCTTTTAAAGGTACAGTCTGAAATCAGTGAAATATTGAACAAAAGTATTATTGAAGTAGAAAACCCACAATTTAGCTCAGGAAAAAATCTAGTATTCAATACAGACATTGAAAAGGTATGTTATTCTGCACTAAATCATTTAGGTACTTCAAAGATGTCACTATATCCAGTTTACCTTCAATTTTACCTTTTCCCCTTCTTCACAGGGTGACTGGACTGTCAGAAATGAAAATAAGGAAATTCCTGTCCTAAAAACTCTAAAAGACGTGCGTTTACCTCCATACTTCTGCAACATCACATTTCTCTTAGGAGAGTGTGTAAGGGATACTTAACCTAGTCCAGATGCCTAGATTACCAAGTAAATAAAATAACGGGCAGTTTTTATAATCTATCTGTCCACTTAGGAGTTTTTCCACCTTTTGGATTGACCTAGACCTGGGGAGAATTCCCCAGAACAGGTCCAAACCAGAGTTACTGTGTCCATACTGATTAGAACTCACATTTCCAGGATAGTCACAGCCATAGAGTCATCTGAACCTAGGAATGCAAGCTGAGGTTGACAAATAGTCCAAAAGTGGAAATATTCATTTTCCTTTAACTTCCATTTGACCTGTTGCTTCTATCTTTCCTACCTATCTATGACAGTCTCTTGAGAGATGCTCAATTTCTACTTCTGAAATTGAAGAGTTGGCCCATAAATCTTACCCTCTAAGGAAATAACTACAATTTCTAATCAAATTGTGAAGATCAGAATTACAGATCTCAACTGTTTTTACATTTTCTGGAGAAAGTGAATCATACTTGTTATGTTTATTTGCTGTATAAATGAATAAAATATTCATTTGGTTGCAAAAATAAACCCTCCACAAAATACTATCTTAATTCATTGGTCATGTGGCAAATGATATCAAATTTAATAGTGTGCTTTTCTATTGTTATTAGCCTATAGAGAATCAAGAACAAATCCTTTCTATGGAGAAAATTCATCATTTTGAGGATTCCAAGACTCTTCATTCAGTAGAAGAAAAACTCAGTAATGATGGTGTTAACAGTCTTTCTCAAGGTATAAATATTCCATCCCAGACACATTTCAAGGACATATTAACTCTGAGAACCTCAACAGATAATTCAGCGTCAAACATAATTATGAAACCTTCAGAAAATTCTGACATGTTGAAGAATTATAATAACCTCCATAGTTTTCTACCTAATGCACCTCAAAATATGGCATCTCAAGTTGATACAGTAATTCTGGATAAATCCAAAATTACTGTGCCTTTTCTCAAACATGGATTTTGTGAAAATTTAGATGACATATGCCATTCTATCAAACAAATGAAGGAAGAGCTTCAAAAGTCACACCACAGGGAACTGGAACTTACAAATGAAATTCAAACTTTAAAAAGTGATACAAATGTTCAGAGTAATAGTAAATATGACCTGTCCCCCATTCACAAGGAAAATATTAACTTTATTAAGGAAGAAAATACAGAAAATAACTTAAATGAAGATATAAAATCAAAGAGAATTTCAGAGTTAGAGGCATTAGTAAACAAATTACTTCCATTCAAGGAAACAGTGTCAAAAATCCATGTGAATTTTTGTAGGAAATGTAAAAAATTATCTAAGGGTGAAACACATAGGGGAAAGAAGAATGAGAAAAGCAATAAAGAAATTCCTATCACTGCCAAGAATATTAATATTACAGATTTCAAATTCCATTCCAGAGTTCCAAGACATACACTGTCATTCTTTGACCCAACAAAATATGAAATGAAAGACAAAGAAAGGCAACCATTTGTAGTAAAACAAGGATCAGTAATATCTGAAAATGAGAAAACACCCAAAGTTAATTCCATTACTGAGCAGTGTGTTGCAAAAATTCATTACCTACAGAATTACCTAAAAGAATCTATGCAGATACAGAAGAAAGTAGTGGAACTGGAGAATGAAAATCTAACCCTTAAGACCAAAATAAAATCTCTTGTCTTTACCACACAATCTCTGATACAGAGAATTGAAATATATGAAAAGCAACTTAAAAATTTGGTTGAAGAAAAGAACACTATTCACTCCAAATTAATTAAAACAGAAGAAGATGGCAAAGAATGTCTTAAAGAATTGAAAAAAATAATTAGTAAATATAATGCTCTCCAAGGACAAAATAAAACTCTAGAGGAAAAAAACAGTCAACTTTCTTTGGAAAAGCAACAAATGATAGAAACATTTGAACAACTAAAAGGTAAGGAACACAAAACTCAAAATGATATGGCCATTGTCAATAATGAAAATAATCGAATGAGTATAGAAATGGAATCAATGAAAACAAATATTCTATTGATACAAGATGAAAAGGAAATGTTAGAGAAAAAAACATACCACCTTCTAAAGGAAAAAGGCTCACTTGAAAATGGACTAAAAGAAAACCAGGTGGAGATAATGCAGCTAAAAGAGAAAGAAAGACTGGCAAAAACTGAACAAGAGGCACTTCTCCAACTAATAGAAACTGTTAAAAATGAAAAAATTAATCTTGAAACAACATTACAAGAATCTACTGCTGCTAGACAAATGATGGAAAGAGAAATTGAGAATATTCATACATACCAATCTACTGCAGAAGAGAATTTTTTAAAGGAAATAAAAAATGCAAAGTCAGAAGCAAGTGTTTATAAGAATAGATTATCTGAAATGGGCAATGAATGTGAAATGTTATCAAAAATGGTCATGGAAATTAAAACAGATAATCAGATTCTAAAAGAACAACTAAAAAAACATAGTCAAGAGAATACAAAATTTGAAAACAGCATCAGTAGGCTTGAGGAAGACAAAATACTTTTAGAAAACTATGTAAGAAGTATAGAGAATGAAAGGGATACCTTGGAATTTGAGATGCGAAATCTTCAAAGAGAATATTTAAATCTAAGTGAAAAAATCTGTAGTCAGCATAGTGACCCATCAAAAACTGGTTACATTTCAAGAAGAGAGAAATTCCATTTTGACAACTATGATACTTATGAAGACACCGCTAGTCCCAGGAGTAGGCCTTTAGCCCCTGACTTGAAAGGTATGTATATTGTGGTGGATTAGTAGAAATGTATTTAAGATTCCTTTAGCTTATTGGGCGCCAGTAAGAAGACAGAAATAAGAAGGAAACTTTTAAGATGAGCACTAGGTTTGTAAGATTTGTATACAATTCATTATATAGGGATTAGGCTCTTTTGATAAAATTTATGTTATTTTATTTATATTACTTCTATACATTGTATATGCATAAAGCAACTTCAGGAGGGAGCAGGGGTGTTTTTAATTATTATTTTTCTGAAGTATACTCAGCACTCCCACCTTAAAACAGATTCTTCTTTTTTTCCAGGAATTCCAAATAAACTGTATCAACTGCTTCCATCCAAGAAATGTAAATAAATTTCTAAAATTAATGTTTCAAAATGCTTTGTCCAAGACTGTTTCCCCCACAAAATAATTTTAAATTCACTTTTACTTATGGCGACAATTACCCTGTAACTGAGTAGACTTTTTTAAAATTAGAAGTTGGAATTAGGTATATATTATTTTCTCATCAAGAGCTGTGAACAGTCTTGAGATTTTATGCAACTTGTAAGCTAATAGGTTAGCCTGACACCGTTTCTAGTGGAAGACTTCAGACTCCCAGATATAAAGGACAGCTTGTTACAACAGCAGTAGCCATAGTATTAGCATGTTTGCATCAGTTCTCCAAGCTCCAGTTCCTACCGGCTACATGAAAAGGGCCACACAATCAGTTACATTACAGGGGAGAACTCTGAGGTGAGGGAACCCAAATCTTTTCTAAGTGCAGTAAGCATGCCTGCCCTTTGCTCTAGATGGAAGTATTACCTTTATTATACAGTCCAGCTAACACACCTGCCCTTGCTCCAAAGGAAGACACTTTCTTTATCTTCCAAGACTTCTTGCAATATAAATAAACTTGTTAAATTTTATCATGTTTTTTCTGCATTTATTGAGGAGGCCGTGTGTATTTTTTTCTTCTTTAATCTGCCAATATGATAATTATATTAATTTTGAAACATTATGCCAACCTTGCATTGCTGGAATAAACTCCAATAAACCATGTATAATCCTTTTAATATATACTCAATTTGATGATACTCTGTTACTGATTTCTACTATGTTCAGAAAGGTATTAGTTTCTATATTATTTTTTTTTAATGTAGCAGGAAAATCTGGACTCATCAAACATGTTGGGAAGGTGTTATCTCCTCTATTTTGTGAAAGGGTTAGTGTAGGATTGGTATTATTGATATTATTAATATCTCTTCCTTAAAGATGTAACAGAATTCACAAGAGGGCCTCAAGTCACCTAAATGGGCAGGTTTTACATTGCAAAATCAATTTCATAAATAGGTATAAAACTATTCAGACTTTCTATTTCTTCGAGTCAGTTTTGATCATTATATGTTTTGAGGAATCTGTACATTTCATGTAAGTTCTCAAATGTATTGGCATAAAGTTGTTCATAGCAGTTCTTATTATCTTTGTAATATCCAGAGGACCTGGATCAATTTCTAACATTTGTAATTTGGGTTTTGTCCTTTTTTTCTTTATCAGTCTTGCTGGAGTTTAATCAATTTTATTGCTTTATTTTAAAATCAGCCTTTTGTTTTTGTTAACTGATTTACTATTTTTTTAATCCATTGATTTTGGGTCCTGTTGTAATAATTTCCTTCTTTCTGCTTAATTTGGGTTTAACTCCTTCTTTCTCCAATTTCTTAAGGTGGAATTTTGGGTCTTGGTTGTAACCTTCATTTTTTTCCACTATGTAGATTTAAGATACAACTTTCCTTTAAGCACTGCTTTAACTGTATCAGATATAACTGTTTCAGTTATATTTAGTTCATATTACTTTCTCTTTCAATTGTCATTTATTCCTTGATCTAACAGAATATTTAGAAGTGTTGCTCAATTCCAAAACACGTATTTTCATATATTTTTCTGTTATTGACTTTAACATAATTCTACTGTGATCAAAGAACATACTCTTCACAACTTATCTTTTTAAATTCATTGAGACTTGTTTTAATGCACAGCATATGAGGTCTGACTATTAAGTTTGTAAACTTGCCATCATGTGCTTACGTTGGGCAGCACTGTACAAACAACTCAGTAAGGTTTCATAATTTTGGTATATCTGTGTCTCACAGCTGTGTTCATGTCAACGTGTGGCGGTGTCTTGCCTAGTGGCGTTTATTGTTGTTGTGTGTTTTTGTGTGCCATCGCAAGAATGTCGGAGTTTGAATTGGAGCAATGAACAAAACATTAAATTTCTCATTAAACTTGGCAAGAGTGGAAGTGAAATCAGGGACATGTTAGTCTAAGTTTATAGGGATGATGTCATGAAGAAAATGGCACTGGACAAATGGATTAAATGTTTTTCTGAGAGAAGAGAAAGAGTCACTGATGAGGGGAGGTCAGGGCAGCCAGAAATGAGCAGAACTGATGAAAACATTGCAAAAATTAGTCGAATTGTGGGTCAAAATCATTGGCTAACTGTGAGAAGCACAGCAGAGACCAAGTAAACATTGATAGGGAAACAGTTATGAATATCTTAACTGAAAATCTTGGCACGAGAAAGGTGTGTGCAAAAATGGTCCTGAAGGAGCTCACCAATGAACAAAAAAGCAAAGGACAGTCAAAATTTGCCAAGACATTTTGGAGAGGCAAGATGATGTTTTGGGCGATGTTATCATGGGTAATGGAATGCGGGTGTACCAATACCACCCTGAAACAAAGCATCAAAGTGTACAATGGATGTCAGCCAATTCTCCATGACCAAAAAGTTCCATCAGTCCAAATCAAGAGTCAAAACAATACTGCTAACCTTTTTTGATATCAAAGGGATTGTTCATTATGAATTTGTACCAATTGGACAAACATTCAATCAAGTTTACTATTTGGAAATGCTGAAAAAGGTACATGAAAAAGTTAGATGAAAATGACCTGAACTTTTTTTCACCAATGACTCATGGTTCTTGCATCACAAAAATGCACCAGCTCACATGGCACTGTCTGTGAAGAATTTTTTAGCCAATAAACAAATAACTGTATTGGAACACCCTCCCTACTCACCTGATCTGGCCCCCAGTGATTTTTTTCTTTACCTAAAGATAAAATAAATATTGAAAGGAAGACATATTGATTACATCAATTCAGGACATCGAGGGTCATATGACAACAGCTCTGATGGCCATTCCAGAAAAAGAATTCCAAAATTGCTTTGAATGGTGGACTAGGCACTGGCATCACTGTATAGCTTCTCAAGGGCAGTACTTTGAAGGTGACCATAATGATATTCAGCAATGAGGTAGGTATGTAGCATTTTTTCTAGGATGAGTTCTTAAACTTAACTGTCAGACCTCGTATAGTCTGTCATAGTTAAGATTTCATGTGAACTTGAAGAAAATGTGTATTTTGCTGTTGTTGGATAGAATATTCATAAATGTCAACTAAGTAAAATGATTGACATTGTCGATCAAATATTCTATATACTTAGTGATCTTCTTTGTATAATACTTGTTCTAACAATTACTGACAGAGGAATAGACAAGACTTTTTTTTCTTATCTTCCTGCATTAACTACATTCTCCAGAGCATCATCTCATTTATGGCTCTAGCTTGATGTTTATGATTCTGATAGATATCCTTTGAAAAGGAAGGAAGATCCTCACATCCTCAGGGGCTTTAAAAAGAAAGGGTATTTAATTTTATCAAATGATTCTTCAGCATCTATAAGGGAAACACACATTTTTTCCATTGTAATATATTAATGAAGTTAATTATAAGAGTAAATATATAATGTCAAGCTATTTTAGCAGTCATAGAAAAATAAATTGTATTTTATGTTCTTTTAAAATGTGGATTCCACCAGCTAGTATTTGGTTCATGATTTTTTTAATGAGAAATATTATTTTTCTTTCTTATCCTTGTACAGTTGTACTAGCCTCATAAAATAAATGGAAACTTTTCATATTTTCCTATGATCAAGACAATTTAAATAACAAAAGTTTTTGCTTTGAAGATGTGATAGAATTTAGCTCCTTAATGATCTAGACACAGTATATTTTTGGCTACTAGGTTTAACTATTATTTCCATTTTTTCTACCCTTCTTGGTCCATTCATATTTTTACTCCTTGTTGAGTTACTTCTGATAACATTTCTTTTCATTTAATTTTCAAATATATTTGATATAGGATTGTACATATTTTAACTGCTGCCATAGCTGTGGTTCAATCTATTTCTTACTCATAGTATAGCCTCATTTGTCTCTATTTTTGCTAGGTGGCTTTTTAAAACACTAATTTTAAGTTTTTCAATCTACTTTTCACTTGTTTTATTATTTTTCTCTCTTTTTGAATTAAGTATCCTATTTTATTTTCAATCTTTTTAAAATATTAACATAAACATATAAGCCTATAAGTTTTCCATCTTATTGTTAATTCTTTAGCTTTGGTTTTTATTATGTATTGATCTCAGTTTTGAGTAGTATTGGGAAGTTAGCAAGACAATGAAAGGCATAGGGTATTCCAGGAAAGGACCATAGTATGGAAGCCACATAATAGCTCAAAAAAAAAAATGACACTTGCAAAGAATTACAAATAATTCAAGGTGATGGTGAAAGACGACAATATGGCCACCACAGTATAATTCATTCATTCAATCCACAAAGATTTACTGAGTGCACTATACTAGATACTAACAAACACAAAATAGATATGTTCTTATGATACTTAAAATCTCAGAGATGATATTATGAGCATTAATAAACATTATAAATGTGAACTTATAGAGGGTACTATTTGAATACATAACAGGGGAACCTAACCTCAAAGACCGGGAAGGACTTCCTTAAGGAAGGATGTTTTAGAAGAGATCTGAAAGTCTTCAAGTTGGAATTAGTAAGCTAAGATAATGACGGATGCTGGGATGGATAGCACGTATCTCATTTTAGAAAGTGAAATAAATCTACACTAGGTGGAATGAGAAGAACAAGGGAGAGTACTCTGAAATGAAGTTGAAGGAAGAGAAAAGAGCCAAGTCTTTGAGAGATTTTTAATACTGGTATGAATTTTCCTTTTATCTTAAGAACAATGGAAACCCACACTGAAGGGTTTTTAAGGTAGTGAAATAGTGGATTTGATGGTAAAAGATAATTTCTGAATAATCCCAATATTTGTTTTAAGTTACTTGATACTTGGAAGTACCATTAACTGACACAGGGAATAATTAATGAAGAGCTAATTTAAGAGCCAAAATGATAGATTCCATTTTAGATGTAATACATTTGAGCTATCTAGGTAATATTTTTAAAAAGAAAAGATGTCTTCTAGGCAGTTATAAATAAAAATATAATTTACAATGTTTCAAATTGGAATATAATTCATTTATAATAGTTGAAAACATAGAAGTTTGAAGAGAGTCTAAAAATCTTAGACTGCATTAATACAAATATTATAAATTAAGTGATAGCTCTTACTCTTGGATGATTGGGCCATATGAAAACAGTGCATTCAATCTAAGCCTCATCCTTTGGAAAGGAGATACACTATCACTCTGTAGGAAAGGACTGAATGGCGAAGAAACTGAAGAACATGTCATAAGAAATAAACACCCAGAAAAAGAAGTTACCTTCAAATACATGAGGAGTTGTCCTGTGTAAAAGCATTAGTTTTTCCCCCAAATGTCTCTAAGTAGAAGAAAAAGAACTAATGAGTAAAAACTTTAAGGAGACAGATTTCAATTCTATATAAGAAACATTTTTCCAAACTGCTGGCCTAAGATTACCAGTCTAAGCTGCCACCAAATCTTTTCTATTACAGTGGCCTTCCTGATTCTACTCTTACCTTACCTATAACCAATACTCCAAATATCAATCAAAGGGTCTTGTTAAATGTAAATCATTAATATGGCATGACTGTCCTCAAAACTTTCAAAGGCTTCTCATAACACTCAAAACAAAACCCAAATTATAACCTATAGACCCTCAGGATTTAACTCCTGTGTATTTCTCTAGTCTCCTAACATCCTCTACCTTTCTCAATTTGCTGTAGCCACCTAGGGATTTTTACTGTTACACAAACACTTTAAGATCATAATTGCCTCAAGGTCTTTGCATTTGCTATTCCTTTTGCTGGAACAACTATACTCATACACTTCAGTAAGGTATTAGATGGATATTATCAGCAATGAATATTACATGAAGTTTGCATTGCTATGGGAGGCACATTAATAAAAATTAATTATAGCTAACAAAAGACAGAGGTGAAAATGATCAATTATTTAGAATTGAATAATATCTGAAAATATAAATATCTTATCTCAAAAGAATGCATATATAAGCCTTGTTGGGATAACATTTATCAGAGTATAAGTGTGAATTTTATTCACTTACGTGCACTTGGTAAAACCACTCTTATTCTGAAGACAAATGTATTACTCTTTGAGTTACATTATACCCTTGATATTCTTTTAGAAAAAAAGTAAATATTTGAGGCATGAACACAAATAAATAAATAAATAAATAAAGTGTGTATGTGTGTCTGACAATAGTAAAAACTTCCTGCACCATCTGCAATTTCTTTAAAAGTCAGATGTGTATCTAGTGATATAGTTTCCCCCATTGAAACAAAAACAAAACAAAACAAAAGGCTGAAAAGAATAGTACTGCAGCCTTTATGCATTCTTATTCCCAACTCTGAGAGGCCTAGAATAGCAGAGGGGCAAGTCCTAAGAAAGCACCATAAATCAAAATAACTTTCCCAATACATTATGTTAACAGATACGATAAATTTCTCTTTTTAATACAAGAACCACTACCCTCTGCTCCAATTAAAGGTGAGAAGCCTTACTATGAATTGTAGTAATGTATTCAAATGGTCTATTTTTAATAACAGTTGTTTTAAAAGCGGTAGGGCAAGTGAAGAACAGAGAACTTGGGAACAAGAGGGTAAGACCTAGGGGAGATTCTCCAGGAGAGGCCACTTCCCTCAGCTACCAAGGAGCATAGAAGGACACCAAAGACAAAATTCACCTACCTTGTAACTGTGTAATGTTTCATGAGATACTTAACTAAAAGTGCATTCCCCATTCTCCCCCCAACTCATTCTGGGGCTTCATTAGCTGATCTGATGCTTTAGAGGCCATGACTAGAAGGCATGATACCTCATAAATTGAGACTTTTGCCTCACAATATAATGTGTGTGTACATGAATCTATGCAATATGAATGGATTGGTATTCATTTTTGATGTTAAGAATGCTTTAACAGGCTATGACCCTTGGATAGCTATCAATCCAATCTTCAAATACCTCTAAGAAAAAAACAGCAAGTTAACTGTATACTTTCTGTTCTCCAGCTTCAGCATCTACCTATCCTGCAAGTTTTTAACATTAGGAGTAAATGTTCTCAAATGATAGACTACACTTCAAGATTTCGTAAAATTTCTGAACATTATATTCTCCTCAGAAACACAGATCAACAATCATATGTTAAATTATTAACAAATACTATTTATTAATTGAGTAATAGAACTAAAACAAGGAAGATTATTAGAATGGCAGGATTAAATTTCTTTTAAATGTGTAAGCTATCTGTTTCACAACATCTTATATTTTTTTCAAATAATTAGCACTTGATAATTAATTACTGGTAGTCAGGCTCTAGATAGCTATTTGTCTTCCAGATGCTAATAGGACTGTAATGAAGCAGTCTTGTAGTTCTTCATATTTAGTGCCCTAAAATTAAAAAATAAATGCCCATTTAATTTTATAGGTATAGGTATAGGTAATATATCTGTACATTCTTGCAAAAATGTTTTACAATAAAAAATTAACATCCAAAACCAAATTTTCTCAGCAAATCAAAAGGCTTCACTTTATATAAGTCAGATATACTTTAAAAATGTAATTTAAGAAGAAAAAAATGGTTTATGGGACCAATTTTAAATACTACCACCCAGAGGTTTATTAGTTTTAAAATTAGGGTAAAGAGCACATAATACAACACATAGGCAATGAATTGTAGAATTGTACACCTGGAACCTATGTAATTTTTACTAATCGATGTCACCACAATAAATTTAACAATAAAAGATAGTAATAAAAATTAGAATAAAAGGAGCTAAAACTTGATTTAGGATAATATTTGTGATAATGTAAGAAAAAAGTGATTTTAAAACCTCAAAATTATTAAACAGAAGATAAACTGATTTTTTGAATGAGTAATCAGTTACTCTCTCTTTTTCTTTGTCCAAACATACATTCTAGGGCATCATAGAACTTTCTCAGGTCTGTTCTCTAGATAAAAAAGAATTCACTGAAAACCACCCCAGAATATTATTTCTGCAGATAACAGCTAAATCACATAAATAAAAAAGAAAGTCTTATTTTTGTGATACATAATAATATTGTTGGTATTATAATCACTGTCACAAGTGCTAAAGATGTACTGCCTTTATAAAAGAAAAGAATGTGAATTTGATGTCCTTTACCTAATCCATTGTACGATTACACTGAAGTTAGAAATATGTAAATTAGTTTAACTGGCATTAAAATTTTTTCCAATGAATAGATAGAAAGGTAATCAAATGAATTAGTCCATATAGGTATGATCTTGCACACACACACTATATATATAGATAAATAAAAGACATTTTGAAGAAATCTAGAAGTTGAAAACAATTTTTCTTAGTGTGAGATAAATATAATAGTACCTTTTGACATTCAAAGTCATTATACTTTCAGTTGGTCTGCTTTTTGGTCCTCCTGGTGGGTGGAAAATCTTAGCACCTTTCCTGGAAATCTGGCCTGCCAATTTAGCCACATAAGGGTCAGCAGAATGTGAAGGGTAAGGTTCAAATGTTCCTGCCTTCATTCCACCAGACTACAAATAAAAATGAGAAAATTGTATGTGGTTTTGTAAAATGCTAGTAAAAAATCAGGTTTTTGAATAAGTTTATACATGTTTGCTATTGCCCATGGAGTCGCTTTTACATTTAATAAAGTTATCTAACTCTTTAATTCAAATATCAGCACAGAGTCTTCCTACCAACAATATTATGGGATTAAGATACTATAATTCTAAAAGTTTCTATTAAAATGCAAATATTTATTGAAAGGTAATATTCTAAACTACTGCCAAACATTAATGTTTTAGTGAGAGTTTATCAGGTCAAGCTATCATCTAGTTAGGGGGTGAGCCCATTATTGAGGGAGTGAGACCTAATTCACATGCGTTTTGATAGAGAAAGGTGTTAGGGCTTAGAACCAGAGGATGGAAGAAGAGGTCAGGGTAGTTTGTCCAACAGAGAGCCTGGCAAAACATGAGTGAACTAAACATCAATCCATGATGAGGAAGAAACTAAAAAAATAAAAAAAATAAAAGTAATAAAAAAAGCGGAATAGCACATATAGATAGAAGGTAAGAAGAAAATGTGATCTACTTTATATTTATAGTCTATTAAGAGAAGTCAATCAAAATATTTTTGACCTATACACAAAACAGACCAATATTTGCTTTGACTTCTTAAACTGATTTATCATGACTTTAATCTTTATATTATATATAGTT
>PVJL010017583.1:0-17883 GCA_004026885.1 Lyroderma lyra
TGTTCACAGTGGCCAAAACATGGAAACAACCAAAGTGCCCTGCGACAGATGACTGGATAAAGAAGCTGTGGTACATATACACAATGGAATATTACTCAGCTGTAAGAAAAGATGAAATATTGCCATTTGCAACAACATGGATGGACCTGGAGATCATCATGCTTAGTGAGATAAGCCAGACAGAAAAAACAAAGAACTGTATGACTTCACTCATACACGGAATATAAAACTGAAAGCAACAAAGATACAAAACTCATGGACACAGTCAATAGTTTAGAGGTTACCTCAGGGCAAGGGGGGAGGGGGCGAAGAGGAGGAAGGGGGGTCAAATACATGGTGACAGAAAGAAAACTGACACTGGGTGATGAACACATAATGCAACATATAGACGATGCACTGTAGAGTTGTACACCTGGAACCTATGGTAATTCTTATTAACCAATGCCACCCCAATAAGTCTAACAATAAAAAAGAAAAAGAAAACAAAAAGCCTGTGTACTAAATCAGTGAGGTCCCCACTTTTTTGATCGAACAAAATCGTAAAATATTTGTATTACCACAAATTCTCAGCTTTGCTGAGAATATCTTTTATTTTATTATTATTATTTTTTGCTGAGAATCTCTTTTTAAATCATTATGAGGACTGTTCTTTAAAAAAGTGAGACCATCTAATACAGGTATGTCCAACCTTTTGGTTTCCCTGGGCCACACTGGAAGAATTGTCTAAGGCCACACGTGAAATACAGTAACACGAACGATAGCTGATGTACTAAAAAAAAAAAAAAAAAAAAAAAAAAAAAAAAAAAAAAAAAAAAAAAAAAAAAAAAAAAAAAAAAAAAGTCTGTGCAAAAGTTTTTGTAATGTTTTAAGAAAATTTACAAATTTTGTTGTATCACCTTCAAAGCCGTCCAGGGCCGCATGTGGCCCACGGACCACAGGTTGGACAAGCTCGGTCTACTACGTAAGCCCACTTACCAAGGCTCACACAAACTGTTAACACAGCTTGGGTTCTGCTGAAAGCAAACAACAGTGAGGGACTGTGTCGATACCACTGTGGACTGCCCCTTCTCCTTCAGGACGTCCCATGGGGAATGTGTGCCACGTGCCCATCTGACATGCAGACAAGTACCCAGGAGCCTCGCTTGTTTTATCGCCTCTGCACGATGGGGTGTCCCCACAGCTGCTGGTAGGAGGGTCAAAGGGTATGATTTACAATAAAATACCTTGCAAACAGAAATGAACAGATCTATGAAATTCTTTTCTATATGGGGGAGACTCTGAAAGGACTATGGGCTGTGGTGTCCCACCACCAGGAGGGGTGACGCAGGAGCCAATGAGGAAGTTAACTGACCAGTTCGAGGTTAGGGCTGGGTCAAGTGCTTGTATCTGTAAGACCCAGACATGCCCTGTGGCTGGGAGATGCAGGACAGCCACTGCCGGCAAGGCAGATCCTTCCTGGGGGTCTGCGTAGGGAAGAGAACACTAACATTTCCAATGAGGATGGTGTGGATAGAGGCTCCACTGTCTTAGCAGAATCAGAGAAGGAGCCTATCCCCTTATTTGCTCCTTGGTTCTGGGTGTGTGACATCAGGGAAATGCCTTTTCCCAGAAGGTTCTGGTTGGGGGTTGTCAGAGGACACCTGAGGTCAAGCCTGGGTCCCTCCCAAAATAGAGAAAATGACTGACAAGTTCACACCACTTCCTTGGCCTGTACGCATCTGACCCAGGAAGGCTTTTAATATAAATGGTATGGTTTGGGCAAAACTGCAGCACCTATAGGACCTTACCTCCCACCCCCACTCCGACTAGTCTGTGAAGAAATGCATGAGCTGATATCTGCCTGGGGACACACACGCACACACACACGCACACGCACACACACACACACGCACACACACACGTGTATAACTAAAGTAGCTGGCAGTCCCCCACATTTTAGTGTGGCTAGTTCTACAGCTCCTTTGCCATTGCCAGCAGGTATAGAAGGCAAGTTCATTGGCTGGGGTTTTTGGAAAGTAGTGGAATTCAAGGAATGAGAGGGATTTGGAGCACAGGGCACTGGTTAAAGGTGCCCAGCCTGGGAGGAGAGGCACATCAGCCAGGACCCAGGATGACATCTCTGGGTCTCAGTGCAGCCAAGGAAGGATGTGGCACAGGGAAAGGGCTCCCACCTAGGGGTCAGTAATCCTGGCCCTAGGCTCAGCTCTGATCCCACATGGTGGGGTGATCTTAGGCCATCACCACCCCCACCCCTGCCCTAAATTCGATGGTCTCTTCATTTTTTTTTCTTTTTTGGTCTCCTCATTTTTTCAGAAAAAATACCAACCTACTGACCTGGTACATATTGTACTGACCTGGTACAGTGGGTACCCAGCACTGTTCTATTGCTGGCAACCAGCAGTGAACAGATGGGGCGAGCCCCCTGCTGAGTTCTGGGGCACCCCCTCCCCCAGCTCAGGCATTCTTTCACCCCATGACAGCAGTCTCACCCAGGTCCAGCCCTGGCCTCTGCTCAGCTGCTTGCACTGCGTGGACACCACTGAGCACAAACGGCCCCCCTCCCCCCACCCCCACTCTGCATCCTGAGATAGCGTGAGGGTGTTAGCAAACACCCAATGGTGGTGATAAGCAAAGCAAACAAAACTGTTACAAGGCCATCAGCACAGACATGGACAGTCATCCCTCCCTCACCATGGTATATTCCTGGAAATTGCAGAAGAGCGGTCAAAGGGGGATTGATTGATTGATTGATTTTGCTGGCTCCGTTTGTCACCAGCAGATGGGAATCACGGGTCAGCAAGGCAGAGTGCTGACACAGCTCCCCTTTGGATGGGTGGAAAACAAAGACTGGATGGACTGGAAAACAGGAAATTACGGATGCGCTTTTCATCTCTATGGATATGCAGAAAAGCAAGCCATGCAACGAAGTCAGGGTAACAAGAACTGACACCATTCGTCACGGAGCAGTTCCACTGCTCGAGAGATTTCGTGGCTCCCTAGTGCCCAAAGGAAAACATCCAAGCTGCTTACCTTTGCACTGAGGGCTTCCACCAGCCACGGCCCAGCCCAGCAGCTTCATGTGCCCTCCACGGATTCCTGTGCACACCCCCTGTGTTTCTGACACTGTGTCCTGCCATCATCCTGTGTGCCTAGAATGCTCTTCCCTCATCTCTTGTCTGCCAAAATCCCATGAAGATTCTAACGTCCTGGATTAGGAGCCTTGGCACTATTGACATTTGGGACGATATAATCTTTATTGGAGCGGGGAGGGCTGTCCCGAGTATTACAGAATGTTCAGCGGCGTCCCCGGGCTCTACCCACTAGATGCCAGTAGCCTTCCCTCCACCTCAGGTGTGACAATCAAAAAGGTCTCCAGACACTGCCAAATGTACCCTAGGGGCAAAATCATCCCTGGGTGAGAACCACTAACCTAGACCCAGATCCAGTGTTACTCTCTTCATGAAACCCTTCCCCGAGCTTCTTAGGAGGAGGGTTATATCACATATGCATGCCTCCCCCACACTTTGCAAAATTCTAGTAGCATTTAACATAGCCTCCTTTCAACTTGATCTATGTGTGGATACGAAGGCTGTTTTATGTTACTGGTTTGTGTTTATTATACAAAAATTTTTAAATACAGTAGTTCCCCCCTGCCCTTGTCCACAGGGGCTATGTTCTAAGACCCACAGAGGATGCCTGAAACTGCCGATAGCACCGAACTCCATACACACTATGATTTTCACTATACATGCATACCTTTTCATTTAAAGGAAGCACTTCACAGCTTCTCTTTGGCATTTCCACATTGCCAGCCTCACT
Organism: Lyroderma lyra; assembly: GCA_004026885.1. Taxonomy (NCBI): domain Eukaryota; kingdom Metazoa; phylum Chordata; class Mammalia; order Chiroptera; family Megadermatidae; genus Lyroderma; species Lyroderma lyra. Next base: position 3,820 of record PVJL010017583.1, read on the forward strand.
ACTCTTGCACTTGGGGCCATTATTAAGTAAAATGAGGGCTACTTGAACACAAACACTGTGATACTGCAACAGTAGTGTATACAGCATGGATACGCTGAACAGAGAGGCTGCGAGGCAGGTCTGATTCCCTATCAGGCAAATGACTGACCTCTTGGAACCCACATTTGCTCCTGGGCTTAACTGGCCAGGAGGCCCCAATGCCGGTGGGGAGGTCACAGTAACAAACTCCCTCGTCGTGACAGCAACAAGTGCTTCATCCGCCCTCTGTTTTCCTTTCATTCCTGTTAGGCTTCATAAACAAGATACTCTTCCCAAAGCTTGGTTCCTCATTAGTGGGTGTGTGGCTAATGGAGTACAGCTTCTTTCCCTCCCTCCTTCAGACCGCTGTGCAGGCGGTCTCTCGGGAGCCTCCCCGAGTCCCTGGAGTCCTGCATGGAAAAGGGTGGCTGTGCTGACAGAGCTGGCCCTTGTCACTGACGGCCCAGCGAGCAGCCCCAACGGCAACAGGCTTTTCTCCACACCCTAGATCCTAACACAGGAAAAGCTCCCATTTCCTCCAAATTAAAGCCAAAGCCAATTAGGAGGCCACCAGTGCTTTGGGGTTTTTTTTGCTTCCATCTTCTTTAAGAATTTACAAGCCCAAATGCCCAAAATCTGCAAATCAGAGTAGAGATTCTACAATCTTTCTGGGAGGCAAGTTCCCATTGTGTCTCGAATCCTAACAGCATCACTACCCTCTGACCTAGTCATGGCACTCCTGGGAATCCACCCAAAAGAAATCACCAGAGTCAAACAAAGATGAAGACATAAATGCATTCATGGCTTTATTATTATGTAAAAAAATGGAACTAAATATCCAACAATTAAAAAAAAAGGTTTAGAAATCTTTTGGACACAAGAAAATAATATATTAATGTTATTGGAACAGCAAGATATGAGCACCCAGTAACTTGAACCATATAAAATTTTCGGGTTCAAAGTCTTAAGGATCCCTCCAGAATGCATCTCTGGGTAATGGAATTATGAGTGGTTTTTATTTTCTTCCTGTCCTCTGCTTTTCTCCCCTATCCTGTTGCCCACACTAGCGTTCAGTCCCTTATCCATCACCGCCATGCTATACAAGGTGAGTGGAGCAGTGAGTACACCTCTCACCAAGTTCAGTCTCGCTGGATGACCCTCAAGCAGACCAGCACACCCACAATTACGCTCTGCGAGCGGAGGCTGGAGTTCTCAATCCACAGCAGCTCCAGGCGTGGGGTACCCCTGAAACGATAAGCAGGGGGCTAGCAGAACGGGGAGGAATGCGGGGCAGGCGAGGCGGTCCAGGGAGGCAGGACTGCATGAGCAAAGCTGTTAGCATTCCCCAGAGCACGTTCTGCCCTCATCCATCCAAAGGCTGAGGGCACGAGGGGTAACGAAAGAGAAATGTGGCAAGTGGGAATAACTGTACCTCCCAGCACCGTGCTCGGCACAGTGTGTGTGTGCTAGGTAGAAATGAATGAACCATGACTGCCTCCGGGTGGAGAGAAGGTGAGAGAAGCAGTTTGCAATCAAGAGTGAAGACTATGAAGGGACCTGGTGAGCTGAAGGTCCCCCTCTAAGGACGGTGGGTAAAGACTCTCACACATGTGCCCTGATCTCCCAGGACTCATAAACATTCCAGTATAAGGAGGCACGATGCCTGTCGAACCCTTCGCAACCAGCCCTTGGCTGTCACAGCAAGGAAAGCGGAAAGGATGCAAACTCACCACAGCGCTACCCGGATGGGAGATGGGTCTGCTCTGGCGGGAGGACGGAGCACAGAAGCCACGGCTACATCCTCTCCCCTTTAAGCAGAGAACCCGTCCTTCAGGGCTGGATGCCAAAACTCGGTTGTGTGTTTTGCAATCACAGACTCTCAGGGTAGGGGAAACAACTTTATTTTTTATTTTTATTTTTCTAATCCATTTTTATTGTTAGACTTATGGGGTGACACCTGTTAGCAAGGATTACATAGGTTTCAGGCATATAATTCTACAGTGCATTGTCACCTTGTTGTATAATAAGTTCACCACCTAATGTGACTTCTCTTTCCATCACCTTATATTTAGCTTCCCCCCTCCTCTCCCACCCCCTTGGAAACAACTTTAAAGGCTATCTATGCCCCCAAAGAAAAAAGAATTGTGTCAATCCCCTCTGTACCAACAAGCTCCTCCTCACCAAGAGTTTCTAAACAGTTAGCACGCACACACCCACGCTGGGCTCTTCTGTCCTTCTTCCAGAAGCAGTCACACCACTGCTGGCGTCGCCTGTGAAATTCATTATGAGAGAACGCAAAAGCCCTTCTTTCCTCACAGATCACACTACTAAAGATGAAAACATATATACTCTGGAACAGAGCTCGGCACAGCCATGCCACTATTCCCCTCTTGTAAGGACCCTTGCACCCACCCCCAGGGCATGTACCCAGAACCCTGCCCCCTGCCAGAGCTGATCTGCCCAACCCCGAGCCCAAGCTGGGCCTCTCGGATCCCCCTGGGGGCAGGTTACTTAAATGAAGACTGTACACCAGCAGCGACGGGGGCACATCTGGCCAAATACTCACTAAAGCAGAAATGAATGCCTACAGAGACAGAGTAAAGAATGGGACACAGAGAAGTAGAGACCACATTTCATGCTAAGACACACAGAAAGACATGCTATATGAGGGCAGAGTCCATTCATTCATTCATTCATTCATTCATTCATTCATGTAGCCCATCATTGTTACCTAAAACAGGTACAGCAGACTTCTCGTTAGCTAGAACTCTAGCAACCAGCACTCCCAAGTAACCAGCCAAAAAACTGAAGAAATACTGCATTTATCTGGCATCTACTGATCCACATGGGTGCCAGTTAACTAAGAGTCTACTGCACATAGTTAGGAATTGAACAAATATTGGTTCAAGGCCTTAAGAGAGAGAGAGACCCAGAGAGAAGCTGTCTGGGTTCTTAGCATTGTCAACTCCTCGTTTCACTCCTTGGTGAGGTCCAGGTGGACACCCTACCCTCCCATTCTAAAAACTGCCCCAGTATCCTTCCCATAAATCTCTCTTGCTTAAGCTAATATGGAGCAGATTTCTGTTACTTTCAACCAAAGGAGTCTCAGTGAGGCACCCCAAGACCGCCGGGGCCCTCTGCCCACTTCTCAGAGCGCTCCTGACCCTGTGAGCACTGGTTGCTTGACCCTGCTGCTCTCCTCCCTGCACCCCAGCTGCCCACCTCCAACAGCATGTTGGATACTTCCTCTTGCATGGTATACCCTCACTCAAAACGTGTGTGCCCATTTCAGTAGTTCTTAACCTTGGGGTGCGTCAGGCGTCCGGGTGGGCCTGCTACAGCACAGCCGGCCGGGCCCACCGTGCGTGTCTGACTCAGGAGGTCGGAGCTAGGCCTGGAAGTCTGCATTTCTAACAGGTTCCCAGGTGCTGCTGCCCTGGGACCACACTTGGAAGACACTGCCCTATTTCCATGTGCAGTACCACCACCTGCCACTGGTTCAGATTTAGCTCCTCTTTCTCTCCCTTTATTTGGACTTCTCCCCTACAGTGACTTTTAAATTCAGCTCTTTCTTATTCTTGTCACAACACTGGCCCTCCTCATTTCATGCCTGGAGGCCTGCGAGAACCTGCTAACCAGTTTTCCTTCCCTTTGTTCTGAACAAAGTGGTCCACTGTGTACAACACACAGCCAGATTCTGCCTGGGGCACAGCTCTCTCTGGGCCATTTCCTGCTCATAACCTCTGGCTATTGTGATTGAAACTGCTATGAACATTTGAATAAAGTTTGTGTGGACATATGTTTTCATTTCTCTTGGGTAAGTACTTAGGAGTGGAAGTGCTGGAACAGATGATAAGTATATGCTTAACATAAATCAGAAACTGCCAAACTGCTTACTACAGTAGCCGTGCCATTTTGCATTCCCTGCCTGTTTATAACCTCTTGGTGATTCTATATACAGGATTAACAATTTCCCAGAATCCTGAGCTTGGTTTTTCAAGATCCTGCCATCTGGCCCACACCTGCCAATCCAGCCAAACCTAATAGACCACATGAGTTCTAACTCAGTCTTCACTATGCTGCCCCGAAATTAAGTCCCACCTCTTCTGTGAGACCTTTCCCACCATCTTAGTCTAAAACACAAATGCCTCTCTTACCCAAAACACAGACTACACAAAAACAGTTGGGTAAAGACATCTACTTCCCCATTTTCCCATCTTTTGCTTGAGAAAGTGTAATCATAATAAAATATTCCCAGTTTGCTTAAATGGTTACTTAGTCTTTATCTATCCATAAAAAAAAAAAAAAAAGACAACTGAAGGATTTTTATGTAAAACTATCTACAGTATCACACTGGCAACATTTTTCCATACATTGGGGACAAACTGTAACTTTATCAAGTGAAAGAATGTAATGCATGTCTCTCTCCCTTGGTAAGTGTCATGATTTACAAACTGGTGGCTGGGAGCTCTCCTAGCAGACTTGGAAGAACAGCTATTTATTCTTACACAGGTTACTTCTGCAGAGCTCAGGGCAGAGAGCTACACAGTGAAATTCCGATAGGGCCTCTCTCGGGGTGGCTAGCAGGAGATAAATTGGCCCTACTGTGTGAAAACTGGTCTGATGATATGTATCAAATGTCATCTATTTTATAGAATCCAGCATAAGGAAAACATCTGAAAAACAAAGGCAAAGACCGTTACCTAGAGTCATGCACACAAAAAGATCAGAAGCAAACAAAGTATCTCACAAACAGAGGCATGGCTCTCACATGTCACGTAGTCATTTCTTGTCTCTTTGTGCTAGAAAGGATTCACTATGCACTTACGTTAATTGTGCTCAACTTACTAGAACAAATACAGCCATTAAATATTGTATTTACAAAATGTTTGAAACAGTGCAAAACTGTTTATAGTACCATGTTTAGGGAAAAATGAAATACAAAATTGTTGATATGTATAATTACAACTACATAATTTTTTTTCAAATTAAGTTCCTAAGTAGAAAACTGCTGGAAAGATTCTCTATAACGTTACTAGCAGTGAAGTTAAAAGAAACAAGTTTATAAGTTAAAAAAATTAAAAATTAATGTGAGACGTCTCAGGACAGCTGAATAGATTGGTGCACAATGATTGGTGCTAGTTTGCAGTGTGTGCTTTGAGGCTGCAGGACAAAGAATTCACTTTAGTCTAGAATGGTCCAGGATGAAGAAGAAGGCATTAAAGAAGGATGGGTAGGGTATAGCTTGGGAGAGGGGTGGCAGTAACTCAAGTCAAAGCATGAAAAGCTCACAGCATATGTAGGAATGGTCATGGGGAATAATGAAAACTAAGGTCAATCAGAACTGTGCTAGGGCAGATAACATGAGACTATAGAGAGAGAGCCCTAAAGTTTCCACCAAAAAATCTATTAGCACTGATAAATGAATTCAATAAAATACCAAGATACAAAATGAATATGCAGAAATTGGTTGCATTTCCCATACGCCAATGATGAAATAGAAGAGAGAATTAAGAAAACAAGTCAATTTATAGTTGCATCAAAAAATATACGCAGGAATAAACTTAACCAAGGAGGTAAAGGACCTGTATCATTTTCTACTATAAGACACTGAAGAAAGAAACCAAAGAAGATGCAATAAATAGAGGGAGGCACTGTGCTCCTGGAGGAAAAATTAACCGTTAAAATGTCCATACTACCCAAAGCAAGCAAACTACAGTTTCAATGCAATCTCTATCACAATACTAATGGCATTTTTTCACAAAACTAGAACAAACAATCCTAACATTTATACAGAATCACAAAAACCCCAAATAGCCAAAACAACCTTGAGAAAGAGAAAGTGAGAGGTGTCATGGTACCTGACATCAAACTAAGGCAGCTTCCAGTCAAGACGACAGAGTAGGTAAACGCTGTGCTCATCTCCTCCCACAAACACACCAAAATTACAGTCAAACTAAGAAACAACCATCATTGAGAATCCCCTAGAGTCTGGTTGACCATAAGCCCTATAAGTAAAGGCATACAAAAGAAGCAATGAGGAGACTGGTGAGGGGGAGCAGAGATGCCACACGGGCTAGTCCCACACCCACATGAGGTGGTTAAAAATCAGGAGGGATATCTCAGCTGCAGAGATCCCCACTGAGGAGCCAAAGGTCCCAGACCCACACCAGGCTCCCCAGCCCGGGGCACCAGCACTGGGAAGAGAAGTCCCTATAACTTCCGGCTGTGAAAACCAGTGGAGATCTGGTTGAGTAAGATGGAGGGCAGGTGAAGTCCCAGGCACTGCTCTTAAAGGGCTCATACATGGACTAACTCACAGACTAACTCTCTCTGCTCCAGTGCTGAAGGAGCAGTTCGAAAGGTACCTCAAACTTATGGGAAGGAAGTGAACTGACTTGCTTCAGGGCAAGGGCTAGAGAAGCAGTTTTTGCCTAGACAGAAGTGCTGGCAGAACCAGTCATTAAGGAAGAATACAATAATTTAAATTAAGAATACATTAGAGGGAATCAATAGTAGATTAGAAGAAACACAGGATGGAATCAGTGATTTTGAAGTTAAGGTTGCAAAAATCACCTAATTAGAACAGGAAAAAGAAAAAAGAATTAAAAAAAAACTTAAAATGGATGAAAGACTTAAATATAAGTCTTGTAATAATAAAATACATAGAAGAAAACATAGATAATAAAATTATAGACATTGGTCTTAAGAGAGGATTTTATCAATTTGACCCCAAAGGCAATGGAAGTAAAAGCAAAAATAAATGAATGGGACTGTGTCAAACTAAAAAACTTCAGCACAGCAAAATAAACCATCAACAACCTAAAAAGGCAACCAAGCAAATGGGAGAAGATTTGCAAACAATACCTCCTATAAGGGGTTAGCATCCAAAATATATGAAAAGAACTCATACAACACAACAACAGTAACAACAAAAAACAAGTAATCCAATTTAAAAGTGGGCAGAGAACCTGAACAGACAGACACTTCTCTCAAGAAAACATACAAATGGGCAACAGATACATAAAAGGATGCTCAATTTCACTAACTATCAGGGAAATGCAAATCAAAACCAGAATGAGATACGACCTCACACCTACTAGAATAACTATTACCAACAAGACAAGGAATAATAGGCGGTGGAGACGTTGTGGAGAAAAAGGAGCCCTCGTACACTGCTGGTGGGAGTGCAAAGTGGTACAACCACTACAGAAAACAGTAAGGGGGTTACTCAAAAAATGAAGAATAGATCTACCATATGACCCAGCAACCCCCCCTCTGGGTAACTATCTGAAAATTTTGAAACCCTTATTTGTAAAGCTGTATGTACCCTTACGTTCACTGCAGCATTGTTCATGGTGGCCAAGACATGGACACAACATGAATGCCCTCTGCTGTGTGGATGAGCGGGTGAAGAAGATAGGGTGCGGATACACACGGAATATCACCCAGCCGTAAGAGAAGAGGAGACACTGCCATTTGCAACGCGTGAGGTCATCCTGCTAAATGAAATAAATCAGATGGAAAAAGACAAGGACCCCGTGAATTTGCTCATTCGTGAGCTACAAAACAGGAAACAACAGACAAACAAACACCTCCCAGACACAGGCACAGTGCGGTGGTTACCAGAAGAAAGGGGTGAGGGCGAGGGAAGCGGGTAAAGGGGGTGGCACACAGGGAGCCCCGGCTCTGGGTGGTGGACACGCAGTGCTACGCAGACGAGGTATTATAGAGCCGCGCACCCGAAGCTTATGTGACCCTATTAACCCCTGTCCTCCCAATAAATTTAGTAAAAATAAAAAATACCTGTCAAATGTCAACTACAATTGAACATTTTTAATTTTTAATAAAGAACTACATTACAGAGGGCCCCGAGCATCAATTCAAAATTCCAGACGGACTTGCTAAGCTGACTGTGAGCACTGGAAAGGAACGGGACAAGGCCCTGGAGCCCGCACGGGTGGGCTCTCTAAGGACAGGCCGTGCCAGGCGCCTTGTTTCCCCTCGCCGCAGGAGGCCAGCAGGAGATTACAGCTTTTTCAAGGAAACGGGAGCTGCATTAGTTTCCTAGGCTGCTGGGACAACGTACCACAAAGTTGACAGCTTCAAACAACTGAAATTCATTCTCTCACAGTTCTAGAAGCTAACCGTCTAAAATCAACGTGAGAACAAGGCCATGTTGCCTCCACAGGCTCGGAGGGAGAACCCTTCCGTAACGTCTCCTACTTGCTAGCAATTTCCAGCAATCCTTGGTGTTCCTTGGCCCATGGTGGCATCAGTCCAAAATGCCTCAATTGTGACATGGTATTTTCCCTGCATGTCACAGTCTGTGTCCAAATGTCCTTCTTCTAAAGTCACTGGAGTCGAGCCAGCCCTAATCCAGCATGAACGTGACATAACTTGATTACATTTGCAAAGACCTTATTCCCAAGGCCCCATTCTGAGGTCCTAGGTGGACAGGAATTTTGGGAGGACACCATTCACCCCACTGCAGACACTAAGCAATTCTCGCCCTTATGTGTTGGTTTTAGGGGCTAAGAGTCAGAAGATAAACAGTTCTGCTGTCCTGTACTGGAGGTGACTCAGTGCACAGCTGTCACAGATACCACCACAGGAGGAGTCCCTGCACCAGGACATGATGACATTAGATGATTTCCAAAATTCCTTCCGATCCTACATATGTGTGGTTCAAGATCCTGTCAATTATTTGTTACCAATTCAGTCCCTCTTTCCATTCCCACTGCCAAGCATCTGGTTCAACCCTTTGTTGCTTCAAACCTGACATCAATGCCCTGCTTTCACATCCCTCCCCTTCACAAAGACCTCCACTGCTCATCCCTGCCCGAAATCTACCTGAACTTTTCCTACCTGAACTCCCAGGACATCACTACACTAATTCTCACCTCAAGGCTGTCTGATTTTTCAAACAAAACTGGCACAGTCTCACCCTTACACCTAACCTCTTATCTCTGGGAACATGCCTCCCTCCCTGCACAAGGGCATCCAAACCTCATTGAGAAGACCATTTACGCCTCCTTCATGTAGCTAGTCCAACCCACAGTACTTTGGAATTTCCATGAGTCTTACTGCTTACAGAAGCATGGACCCTTACTCTGTCACTGCTTTCCTCTATTAATGGTCCTTTTACAGAGATAGGGGGACACAGCAATGCTCAGGCAAAGACAAAGCAAACTCTGTAAAATCGGGCAGATCCTATGGCTCTAACATTTAAGAGCTGGGCAGGTTCCTTAACCGTTCTAAATCTGCAAAATGGAAATCATACTACCTATTCCACAGGGCTACTGTCAGGATTAAGTGAAACAATGTATACAAACTGCTGATGCAACATCTCACATACAGTATAGATATGTGTCAATAAAGTACTTATTTGTATTACGGTAAAATGGATCTAAGTTTTGGCTTTAGCTTGGGGGAACGAGGCACAGACCTGTGACCCTCCAGCACCTAGCAGCACCGTGTCAATGACAGATGTCAGTGCAGGCAGGACCCCAGTAAGCATACAGCTATCCTCCTTCCCCTCTTCACCTTGTGAATGCAGAGACTGGGACCCAGGCAGGGCAACTGATTTACAGAACTGTTAAGTGGCAGAGCCATGACTAGATTGGGCCGTGACTATTTCCTACATCACACGTCAAAACCAGTTTGGGTCTTGGTTACCTCACTGATAAAACAGGAACGCTAATGCCTGCCTCCCCAGGTTGCTGTGGAAATACTGCATCAGGCTGGTGACCGAAATGACCAGGTGTAAGATGAGAAAGGATCCCCTAGCAGCCTGTAGTTGCGGGGCCAGGAGGGGGCTGAGCGACTGGAGAGCACGTGTCCGTAGGCAGCCACCTCTCAGCTGGGCTGAGGCGGCCTTGCTGGAACTGACCTGGGGCGCTTGTCTTCTGATTCTTCAAGAGAAGACAAAAATCTGGATTTCAGTGTCACATCTCTCAACTGTAAATGTTGGCGACTGATTCAAATCTAAAATACCACAAGGCACGTGAGCACATGCAGGCTGGTCTCAGCCCGGAAGCCACCACGTTTGTGACCCTGGGTCCGACAACAGACATGAAAGCAGTTTGCAAACCACCAAGTAGTCCACTCCTGTAAAGGAAGACTGGCCCACAGTGACTGGCAGGGTCCCTCTACCCAGGAAGCCATCTGCAATCCCACATCAGAGCTCCTAGCCCCACGACGACTGCCTGGTGCCGGGCACGCCACACCACAGCTGACCTCATCCTGCCAGCCCGGTGGCTCAGCTGCCTAGGCATCCATGTCATCTGGGGAACTGGCCAAGCCCTGCAGGGAAACCGCCTCCCAGCCCAGAGCCTCATTTAACTGGAGGAGCGCTGAGCCTCAGTCACACCCTGGAGGACACTGCAAGGCTGGGCTGGCCCAGGCTGACCTCAGAGTTTGGCTCCCAGCCTTTCCTGAGGTCAGGCAGGCACAGGTGGGGTGAGCAGGTAGGTGGGCGGGGCTCAGCCGGCCAGGACAGCAGCAACTGGGCTAAATTATTACAAAGGAAGATGGCCCAGAGCGTATCTAACTGCTCCTTACAGTGATGCTCTCGGGTCGGGGTGGGCGGAGGCTTCAGTGACCATTTGCCAGCCAATCCTTACCTCTTTCTTCCTGACAAGTGGCAGTGGGGGCGAGGCAGCTCCTGAGGGTCCGGACTCCCTCCTCTTTGGAGAGCTTGTCACCACAAACAACAAGGACCCTGCAGGGCTCCTGAGACTCTGAAGAGAGGTGAGAGGATCTACCTTACTCAGAGCAGCTGGCACTTGTAGATGTGGATGGTAGGATGGTGTGAACAACCAATGAACCCGCATGCCAGAAGGTTCAACCCAACCATGCTCCATTCTGCAAAGATGAAGAGAAGCTCTGAGAAAGAGCCCCAAGTCACACAGCCCATCGGGGAGGAGCTGGGGCCAGAGTCTACCCTGGGCCAGGTGGCGCTGCTGCTGGCCCCATCAGGTTCCGTGGTTCCACTAAACTGCTGGGGAACATGGGGGAGGCTGCCCAGCTCCCTGGGCTTCGGTTTTATCACTTGGAAAAGAGGTAGCAGTGATGCCCACTGTACGCTGTAGCACTGACGTCACAGCCTTACATGTGGCAATGACTCCATTTCTCCTCAATGGTGGCCCAGCACTCTGCCCACAGTAGCACCTCACTAAACACTAGACGGCTGAGTAAACTTGCTGAATAAATAAGGAACAGCATGGCACAGTATCTGTCACATAGCAGGTACTCAGTAAAGTATTTTACATTATTACAGGAAATAAAGTCTCACTTGGTGGCTATTTGCCTTCATCCTAGTAGCAGGATGCAGATGCTGTCTGGGTCCTCTCCCCAGCCCCACGCGGCCCCTGTGTTGGAGAAGCTGATCACATCCCCGGATCCAGGGTGAATACTGGCTGGTTTAAGTTGGTCAGCACGTCTCACCTCCCTGCCACAGGGAGTGGCTCGGGGCAGGTGTGTGACCAAAATAAAGATGCTTGCTAGGAGCTTCTGGGGAAGATGCTTCCTTGCATTCCCTAGAAGATGCTCTCTCAGAGAAATACTCCACTTCCTACTGTACATCAATGGAAAATGCAACCCCCCTAGAAGTTGTGTCCACAAGGGGAGCTGGCCTTAACATGGAAAAGGCAATACAGGTGGAGGGGAGAGACCAGGAGATCCTGCAGCTCTGCTGCTCATCTTGTGCTGCTGGAACAACCCTCTCTCACTCCAAGTCAGTGTCTTTCTGGACTTTTAAGTTATGTGACCCCACACCACCTCTATTTTTTTTCTCAGAACCCAAAGAATTCTAACTGATACACCTTCAAATCTCAACAATGGAAAATCAAAAGGGGACCATGGTTTCCAACAGTATCAGACAAGATACTCTGAATTACCCTCCCATTTAAACTAAAAATTCTGGATTTAAAGAAACTATAAATCTTTGACCAAGTGGTCAAGTTTAGTATCACCAATAATGGGACAGCCTGACATTCTGTTCTCCTGACAAAAGGCAGGAGGTGGTGAACTTCATCATCTATATAAGGCTTGATCTGAATCAAACCATAAAGACAAGTCTGACAAATCCAGAACATTCCACATCACAGCTGGTCTAGACTCTTTATAAAGTCAGGGGGAGGGCTATTCTAGGTGGGGTTGGTCAAAAGGCATAATAGCCAAATTTGATGTGTGAACTTTAATTGAATTCAAATAAAAATAAGGGGGAAAAAAGGATTTTTAAAAATTGTGGTTAATTTGAGTATGGACCACATGTTGGATAAAGTTGTGGTATGAGAGCTGATTTTCTTAGGTGTGGTAATGGTTTCTGATTGTCCAGAACAGTCAGTAGTTCTCAAAGTATAATCCACAGACTCCTGGGAGACCCAAAAACTCTTTTGGGGTCCATGAGGTCAAAACAGTTTTAATAATAATAATAAGACATTTCCCTTTCTTGCAGTGTTGAATTTGCACGGATGGTGCAAAAACAATAAAGGATAAAAACTGCTGGTGGTGACTGTACAAATCCACTGAACTCCACCAGGAATCACTGTATTCTTTACTATGATGGAAAAATGCCTGTTTCATTTAAGAATGTCATTGACGATGAAGTAAAAATCATCAATTTTATTAAAATCAACTTTTAAGTACAGATGTTTTTAATATTCTGTGATGGAATGGGAACTACACATAAAGTACTGCTGCACACCAAGATGTGACGATTGTCTTGAGGAAAAGCAATTGTGTCATCGAGTTGTGTGCTGATTATCCACTTTCTTTTTTTCACAGAACACCACTATTACTTGAATGACTGCCAAATTATGGTTATTGAAAGCTGGGTATCTGGCAAGTATTTTCTATTATACAAAATGAATGAAATGAGCCTATTACATCAAGGAAAACAAATAGTGTTTGTTACCAATGATAAAATTTGAGATTTCAAGAAAAAATTAGAATTCTGGAAAACCTGTATCTTCCACCATGAACTTGATAGTGTCCCAACACTTAAAGACTTTTATGATGACAGTGATGGTGACATTAATGACTGTGATTTTTGGCTATTGTGTAATGAAATGTGTCAACATTTAGAAGATTTGCATTTAACTCAGTGGAGGACCAATTGTTTCCAAATGACCAATGGATGATGCTACAAAATCAAGCATGGATAAAAAGATCCATTCAAAATGTAAGACAGATCAACCTTTATTAATTAAAATTTCAGATTCCACATCCAATTAATCTCAACCTAAAAGAAATCTGTAGAAATGTATAATGCCCTCTTCTTGCCACTTTTTTGGCTCTATAATTCATAGTTATTTTTACTAAAAAATGTGGTATTTACTTTAACATGTAATGGTTTTTATTATTTTAATCAATAAATACATATTTTAAAATGTCTAGTTTAATGTTTCATATAGTAAATATTGAAAGATGTAAGGCACATAAGCAAAAGTTTTTGGGGATCCTCAATTTTTTTAGAATGTAAAGAGGTCCTGAAACCAGTAAGTTTGAGAACCACTAGTGTAAGAGAATCATCTTGTCCTTGAGTGACATCTTAAGTAAAGTGGCATGATGTCCACACCCACTTTCAGATGGTTAAGTAAGAGTGAAATGTGTGTATTTACAGAGAAAGAAATAGAGTGGGTATGCCAAGGTAAGAGTAATACAGATATTCATTGTTATTTTTCTTTCAACTTTTCTATGGGTTTCAGTTTTCAAAAAAAAAATGTAATGAATTTAAAGACTTTTTTAAAAAAACATATGACTATATTATATCAATGTAAGAAAGCCTTTTAGGCCAAAAACCAAGTCAAAGTGGGTCTTCAGAAAGGTAAAGTAAGGGCATTTGTTGAACTAAAACATTGAGCTTCAGATTACAAGGCTTGTTGGGGTGTCAACTATGGGAGATAAAGTCCAAGGCGGTGCTTCTGAAACTTCAGCCTGTATAAGAAAGTCCAGAGGGCTTATTAGTACACAGATTCCTGGGTTCCACCCACAGGTATTCTCATTCAGTGGCGGAGGGTGGGGCGGGGGGAGTGGGCAGGC
>PVJL010017584.1:0-17880 GCA_004026885.1 Lyroderma lyra
CCTCCCTCCTGTGTGTCATGCTGCTCCCTGATTTCTCTCTGGTTCCTTCAGTTAGCAGTAATGGGGTCTAGTCGTGATCTGTCTCTGCTCCTTCCCTTCTCTCCTGCTTGACCCCCTCTCTAATCTTCAGGTGTTTTCTTGTGATGTGTGGATTTTGCACTTGTCACTGTGCCACCCAGGGTTTTCCTTCTTGTCTCCTAAACATTCATTTAATTGTGTTTTCTGGAAGAGATTTTAAGGACCTCCACCCCAGTCACCATCTTGTCCTCCTCCAAATTTCTTGTTTTTTAAGATAGGCCTGTAGTGATATAAATTTCTCTCTTATTATTGCTTTTGCTGCATCCCAATAATTTTGATATGTTTTATTTTCATTGTTGTTGGTTTCTATGTATTTTTAAATCTCTTTTATTTCTTCTTTGATCCAGTCATTTTTAAATAAGATGTTGTTTAATGTCCATGTATATGTGAGTTTTTTTTTCTGATTTCTTTCTGTAGTCAATGTCAAATTTCAAGACTTTATTGTCTGAGAATACACTTGGTATGATTTCAAACTTCTTGAATTTGCTAAGGCCAGTTTTTTGTCATAGCATGTGGTGTATCCTTGAGAATGTTTCATGTGCACTAGATAAGAAGGTATAATTTTGTTGTTGTTGTTGGATGAAGTGTCCTGTAAATGTTTATTATGTTCATTTGCTGTAATGTATCTTTTAAACCTGACATTTTATTTTCTGTTTGGATGATCTTTTCATGGTTTTTAAGGGGGACTTTAGGTCCCCCATTCTAATTGTGTTTTTGTCAGTTTCTCATTTCAGATCTCTTAGCAGTTGCTTTGTATATTTTGGTGCTTCCTGATTGGGGGCATATATATTAGTGTCTTCTTCTTGTTATTTAGTACCTTTTATTGCTATGAAATGTCCATCTCTGTCTCTTGTTATCTTTTTTATCCTGAAGTTTGTTTTGTCAGATATGACAACTGCTTTCCTTAAAATGTCACTTTTTGGTGTATTGTTTTCCAGCCTTTAACTCTGAATCTGTATTTGTCTTTATGGCTGAAGTGTGTCTCTTGGGAAAGCATTTGGATGGGTTTTGTTTTTTAATCCAGTCTGCTACTCAGTGCCTTTTTAATTGGTGAGTCAGTCCATTTACATTAGGGTAATGATTGATATATAAGGATTTTCTATGGCCCTTACTTCCTTATTTTTTTAAATTCTTTTTTGTTGTCTCAACTTTTTTCCCATTTATTTTTTTTTTCAGGTCAAACAGCTTCCTTCAGTATTTCATGAAATACTGCCCTTGTGCTGGGGAATTCCCTCAACTTTTGTGTGTTGGAGAAGGTCTTTATTCCTCCTCCATATCTGAAGGATAATTTTGGTGGAAATTTATTTTTGGCTTGAAGTTTCTCTCTTTTAAAGTTTTGAATATTTTATTCCACTCCCTCCTGGCTTCTGGAGTTTTTGCTAAGAAGTGTGATGATAGACAGATGGGCTTTCTTTTAAAGGTTAATTTTTTTCCCTGTATGACTTAAGAATTGTCTCTTTGTCTTATATTTTCGACATCTTCAGTATAATTTATCTTGGAAAAGATCTGCTAGGGTCCAAGTATCTAGGGGACCTATTTTCTTGAATTTGGGTTTCAGATATTTTCATAAGTTCAAAAAATTCACGTTATTTGAGTACGCTTTCTTTAATTTTTTTTCACACTTACTTATAAATCTATTATTCTAATATTGTTTTTTCTAATGGAGTGAAATAGTTTTTGTAGAGTTCTTTCAGTTCTTTTGACTCTGAAGTCTGTCGTCTTTCTTTGTTGTTTCCCCATTTAAATCTTCAATATCACTAATTCTTTTCTCCATCTGGTTTGCCTTATTTCCTATGTAGTTTATATCTCAGCTCTTTTATTCCATTGTTTTTCTCTCAAATTTTAATTTGATTCTTCCTTATATTTACAATTTCTTTGTTAAAATGTTCCTTTAGCTCTTGAAATTCTTTTCTGTGGTTATTCATCTCAGTCAGAGTGGTCTGCCAATATTGTTTTAATTCTCTGAGAGGTTTTAAAACTGTAGCCTTGTATTCTCTGTCACTTAGATCACATATTTTGAGATTTGTAAGATCCTTTTCTGGATATTTTTCACTTTTTTTCTGAACAGCTTTGAATCCTAAGGTACTCATATTGTTTGAAGTATTTCTTTTTCTGGGTATTAGGCATTTTCCCATGGTAGATAATGAAGAGGTCTCTCTCTTTTCTATTTTTCCCTTGTTGGCACCACTGTAGTGTCTTGCTGTAGAGAAAACACTAGGTGGCACTGGGGGGGGGGGGCGGCAAGCTTTGGAAGAGAGCCAGGGAAGTGACTAAGCCTATTTCCAGCCTCCACCTGGCTTTGGGGGCAGTGCAGTCTATGGTAGCTCTGCTTCCTGGGTTTCATTGGGAAAGCTGGATGAGAGGGGAGAGGACAATGGAATGCAAGTTGGTAGCAGCCTACACTCACGTTGGTGTTGTGGTCAAGTGCTCACCATCAGCTCAGCCCTTCTCCCTTCTCCTGAGCTCACATTTTACCCAGGACCATGTTGCAGCATTTCAGCTTTTCCATGACCTCTGCTTTCAGTTTCAAATATGCCCAGAGCTGATCATGGCAGTGCTGCAGCTGGGGGCCCTATTCCTGCCTAAGGGGTAGTACAAATACTTTGTTCAGCCTCCGAGTCACCTAGGACGGGGCTCTTTGCTGGGACCCTAAGAAGCTACTCTTTGGTCCTACTCACCCATGGTTTCACAGGGTTTCAGTTGCTCTCACTTCTGCTACTGTCAACAATTGTCCTCCCCACTACCAGGTATTGTATTGCTTCTCAACTACTGTCCCCTGACTCCTTAGATCCTTCAATTATCTGCAATTGGGTTAGGTCCTAATCCTCATTCATGTCTGCATCTTCTCTCATTCTGCCCCCACCCTTCTCTCTCACTTGCCCCATTTCTCTGACATTTGGGTAATTTTATGTGATGGGAGTCTCTTTCAGTTGAGACTGTGCTATTCAGGGTTTCCTGTGTTGGATCCCAGCTGTTCAATTGTATTTTTTATTTTTTTAAATTCATTTTTATTGTTAGACTTATTGGGGAGACATCTGTTAGCAAGGATTACATAGGTTTCAGGCATACAATAATACAGTGCATTGTCAACTTGATATATAATAAGTTCACCACCTAATGTGATTTCTCTTTCCATTTCCGTATATTTAGCTTCTCCCTCTCTCTCCCACCCCCTCCCCTTCTCTGTGCCCTGACCCAATTGTCCCCAAATAAACATTAAACTATTGATTGTGTCCATGGGTTATTTGTTTGTTCATTTCTTTTTTTCTTTGCTTTCAGTTTTATATTCTGCATATGAGTGAAGTCATATTTTCTGTCTGGCTTGTTTCACTAAGCATGATGATCTCCAGGTCCATCCATTTTGTTGCAATGGCAATATTTCATCTTTTCTTACAGCTGAGTAATATTCCATTGTGTATATGTACCACAGTTTCTTTATCCAGTCATCTGTCACAGGGCACTTTGGTTGTTTCCATGTTTTGGCCACTGTGAACAGCGCTGCGATGAACATTGGGGTACACAAGTCTTTGCGGACAGAGGTTTTCAGGTTTTTGCGTACATCCCCAGAAGGGGGATTACTGGAGAATATGGTAACTCCATTCCCAATTTTCTGAGGAACCTCCAAACTGTCTTCCACAGTGGTTGTACCAGTTTGCATACCCACAGCAGTGTACCAGAGTTCCTTTTTCTCAACAGCGTCTCAGCACTTGTTATTCCTTGTCCTGTTGATAATAGCCATTCTAACAGATGTCAGGTGGTATCTCATTGTGTTTTTTATTTGCATTTCCCTGATAGCTAAGAAGGATAAGCATTTTTTCATATGTCTGCTGACAGTTTGTACTTCTTCATAGGAAAAGTGTCTGTTTAGTTCTTCTGCCTACTTTTGAATTGGGTTGTTGTTTTTTGTTGTTGTTAAGTCTTATTAGTTCTTTATATATTTTAGATATCTGAAGTGTTATTTGCAAATATTTTCTCCCATTCAGTTGGCTGTCTCTTTGCCTTGTTGATGGTTTCTTTTGCTGTGCAGAAGCTTTTTAGTTTGATATAGTCTCATTCATTTATTTTTCCTTTAACTTCCCTTGCCTTTGAGGACAGGTTCATGAAGTCTTCCTTGAGTCCTAGGTCTATAAGTTTAGTACCAATGTCTTCTTCTATACAGTTTATTGTTGCAGGTCTGATATGAAGGTCTTTAATCCATTTTGAGTTAATTTTTGTATATGGAGAGAGTTCACAGCTCAGGTTCATTCTTTTGCATAAGTTTTTCCAGTTTTCCCAGCACCACCTACTAAAGAGGCTCTCTTTTCCCCATTGTATGTTTTTTGCTTCTTTATAGAAAATTATTTGTCCATAAATTTTTGGGTTTATTTCTGGGTTTTCAGTTCTATTCCATTGGTCTCTATTTCTGTTCTTCTGCCAGTACCAAGCTGTTTTGACTATTGATGCTTTGTAATATAAATAGAAGTCAGGAAGTGTAATGCCACCAGCCTTATTCTTTTTATGTAGTATTGCTTTGGCAATTCGAGGTCTTTTATGGTTCCATATAAATATAATGATTATTTTATCTATTTCACGAAAGCATAATTGTGGGATTTTGATGGGTATTGCATTAAATCTGTAGATTGCTTTGGGCAGAATGGCCATTTTAACAATGTGAAGTCTTCCTATCCATGAAGAGGGGATATTTTTCCACCTCTTAAAGTCTGTTCCAATTTCTTTCAAAAGTGTCTTATACTTTTCTGTGTATAAGTCTGTCATGTTCTTTGTTAAGTTAATTCCCAAGTATTTCATTCTTTTTGTTGTGATAGCAAAAGGAATCGACTCCCTCATTAATTTTTATGAGGATTCATTGTTTGTATAAAGGAATGCTTTTGATTTTTGTGCATTGATTTTGTATCCTGTAACTTTACTATATTTGTTCATTGTTTCTAATATTTTCCTGGTGGAATCTTTGCAATTTTTTATGTAAAGGATCATGTCATCTGCAAATAGTAACAATTTCACCTCTTCTTTCCCAATTTGGATAGCTTTGATTCTTTTCTCTTGCCTGATTGCTGTGGCTAGAACTTCCAGTACTATATTAAATAACAGTGGTGACAGGTGACATCCCTGTCTTGTTCCTGATTTTAGGGGAATAGGTTTCAGCTTTTCCCCATTCAGTATGATGTTAGCCGAGGGTCTCTCATATATGGCCTTTATCATGTTAGGATACTTTCCATCTATACCTATTTTATTTAGTGCTTTGATCATAAATGGAGGTTGTACCTTGTCGAAAGCTTTTTCTGCATCAATTGAAATGACCATATGGTCTTTATCTTTGATTTTGTTTATGTGGTGTATCACATTGATTGATTTTCTTATGTAGAACCATCCTTGTGCTCCCAGGATGAATCCCACTTGATGTATGATGTATGATCTTTTTGATGCATTGTTGTATTCTATTTGCTAATATTTTATTCAGGATTTTTGCATCTGTGTTCATCAGAGATATTGGTCTATGGATTTCTCTTTTTCTGTTGTCTTTGTCAGACTTTGGTATTAGGGTAATGTTGGCCTCATAGAATGAGTTAGGAAGTATTGCTTCCTCTTCAATTTTTTGGAAGAGTCTAGGAGGATAGGCATTAATTCTTTGAATGCTTGGTAGAACTCGTTGGTGAAACCATCTGGTCCAGGGCTTTTGCCTTTAGGGAGATTATGGATAGTCATTTCAATCTCGTTGTTATTCATTGGTGCATTCAGATTATCCGGTATTTCTTGGTTCAGTCTTAGTAGGCTATAAGTTTCTAGAAACTTGCCCATTTCTTCTAAGTTGTTAAATTTCATGGCATAAAGTCCTTCATAATATTTTCTTATATTCCTTTGTATTTCTGTGGTATCAGTGGTAATTTCTCCCCTTTCATTTCTAATTTTGGATATTTGTGTTCTTTCCTTTCATCCTTTCATTAGTCTCACCAGGAGTTTGTCAATTTTGTTGACTTTCTCAAAGAACCAGCTCTTTGTGATATTAATTTTTTCTATTGTTCTTCTGTTCTCTAATTGGTTTAGCTCTGCTTTAATTTTTATTATTTCTTTCCTTCTGCTGACTTTGGGTTTTGTCTGCTCTTCTTTTTCTAGTTGTTTAAGATGGGATGCTAAGATTTTTGCTTGTGATTTTTCTTGTTTCTTAAGATAGGCCTGTAATGATATAAATTTCCCTCTTATTACCGCTTTCGCTGTGTCCCAATAATTCTGATATGTTGTATTTTCATTGTCATTAGTTTCTATATAATTTTTAATCTCATCTTTTATTTGTTCTTTTATCCAGTCCATTTTTAATAAACTGTTGTTTAATCTCCATGTATATGTGGTTTTTCCAGCTTTCCTTTTAAGTTGATCTCCAATTTCAAAGCTTTGTGGTCTGAGAATACACTTGGTATGATTTTGATCTTCTTGAATTTGCTGAGGCTACTTTTGTGTTCCAGCATGTGGTCTATTCTTGAGAATGTTCCATGCGCACAGGAAAAGAAGGTGTAGTCTCTTTTTGCTGGATGAAGTGTCCTGTAAATGTCAATGATGTCCAATTGCTGTAATGTGTAATTTAGAGCTGTTATTTCCTTATTTATTTTCTGTTTGGATGATCTGTCCATGGTTGTTAGCGGGGTGTTTAAGTTTCCCACTATGATTGTGTGTTTATCAGTTTCTCCTTTCAAGTCTATTAGCAGTTTCTTTGTATATTTTGGTGCATCCTGGTTGGGAGCATATATGTTGATTAGTGTCAACTCTTCTTGTTGTTGCATTGTGCCTTTTATCATTATGTAATGACCATCTTTGTCTTTTACTATCTTTTTTAACTTCAAGTTTATTTCATCAGATATCAATGGCCACTCTTGGTTTTCTCTGGTTACCATTTGCTTGGAGTATTGTATCCCATCCTTTCACTCTGAGTCTGTGTTTGTCCTTACAGCTGAGGTGTGTTTCTTGGAGACAGCATTTGGATGCGTTCTGTATTTTAATCCAGTCTGCTACTCTGTGTCTTTTTATTGATGAGTTCAGTCCATTGACACTTAGAGTAATGATCAATATGTGAGGATTTCCTCTGGCCATTACTTATTTCTTTCTTTATTTTTGTTTGTTTGTTTGTTTGTTTGTTTTTGTTTCTTTCTTGCTGCCCCAACTTTGTTTCATTTTTCCTGATGTTTTGTTTCAGGCCGAAGAGCCTCCTTCAGTATTTCTTGGAGTGTTGGCCTCATGCTGGAAACTTCCCTCGGCTTCTGTTTGTCTGAGAAGGTCTTTATTCCACCTTCATACCTGAAAGATAATTTTACAGGATAATTTATTCATGGCTGGAGGTTTCTCTCTTTTAAATTTTTGAATATTGGATTCTACTCTCTTCTGGCTTGTAGAGTTTCTGCTGAGAAATCTGATGCCAACCTGATGGGTTTTCCTCTAAATGTTATAGTTCTTTTTTCCCTGGCTGCCTTGAGAATTGTCTCTTTGTCTTTAGTTTTGCATATCTTTAGTATCATGTGTCTTGGGGTCCAGGTATCTCGGGGATCTGTTTTCTTCTTGAACTTGGGGCTCCAGATCTTTCCATAGGTTTGGAAAGTTCTCATCTACGATTTGTTTGAGTATGCTCTCTGTAGATTGCTCTGCCCCCTCTTCTATTCCTATTATCCTGATATTGTTTTGTCTCATGGAGTAGGATATTTCTTGCAGAGTTCTTTCAATCCTTTTGGTTCTATATTCCCTCTCTTCCTCTGTCTGAGCTGTTTCCATGTTCTGATCTTCAATATCACTAATACTTTCCTGCATCTGGTTGGTCCTGTTTCCTATGGCAGTTATTTCATTTCTCACTTCTTTTATGGTATTATTTATTTCTCGTATTTCAGTCTCAATCCTTCTTATGTTTTGAATTTCTTTGTTAAATTGTTCTTTTTGTTCACAGAGTTCCTTTTTTATGTCGTTTATATACTTTTTAATGTTATTTATCTCAGCTATGGTGTTCTGCCAATAAGTTTTCATTTCTCTCACAGCCTTTAGAATGGCTGCTTTAAATTCTCCGTCGCTTAAATCCGACCCTTCCAGTTCTGACAAGGTGTCTTCTGGGTAAATTTCATGTTCTTTCTGAGGAGTTTTAGTTTTTAAGGAATTCATCCTGTCCATTGGGTTCTTCCTCTTTGACATGATGGCTTTGTGTTCAGTGCCCAGATTATTTCTTTTGTGGTGTCTTGCTGTAGGGCAGATACTAGGGGGCACTGGGGGTCAAGTTTTGGGGGAGTAGGGGCTGTTTGTTTCTTGTCTCTGATCTCCTACTGCATTTGGAGGCTATGTGCATATATCCTGGGGAGAGGCCAACAAAAGACGCTCCAAGGGCAGCTCTGCCTTCTGCCCTTTGCTGGGGAAGCTGTTTCAAGGCTTGTTTCTGCTGGCTCAGGTGAATGCTATCAAATCAATCTTTCTTCTTAGCCCTGATTCAGCACCTGGCTGTCTACAGGCTCACACTGCTTTCAGAACCCTGGGGTGCATGAGGAAGTGCATGCTCCATAAGTCCAAAGCTGTGGGCTTAGCCTGAGATAGCAGGATCGCCTTTGCAGGGGGCTGGGAACAGGAACTGCCACCCTGTGTAGGTCTCCAGGGGGCTTGGAGCTGTGTCAAAGAGTTCTTTGCAGTTCAGAGTCCTTGCTCAGCCCTTTTACCACTCAAAAGTTCCAGAGGCTGGGTCCCATAATCCGTCCCCAGCATGCGGCTCCAAAGTCCAGCTCCCCAATGGCCTCCCCCCTCCCCCGAGCTGCGCAGGTTGGATCCTGTTGTAGTCTGCTCCCTTCCCTCTCCCTGAGTCTCCCCCTTCTCTCTAACCTTCAGGTGTTTACTTGCGATTTGTGGATTTCTCAACAGCTGTTTTGTTACTCAGGGTCCTCTTCCTTGGCTTCTGGATGGCCATTCAATTGTGTTTTCTGGGAGAGGCTTTAGGGACCACCTCTCCAGTCACCAACTTGCCTTCTTCCCATTTATGATTTTTTTTTTAAAAATGAATAAAATTGGTATAGAAGGAAAGTACCTCAACAAAATAAAGGCCATATATGACAAGATTTCAGTTAATATCATACTGAATGTGGTAAAACTGAAACCTATTGTCCTAAAATCAAGCACAAGCAAGGATGTCCCTTCTCACCAATGCTATTCAATATAGCACAGGAAGTTCTGACAAGAGCAATCAGCCAAGAGAAAGGAATAAAAGCCATCCAAATTTGGATAGAAAAAGTTAAACTGTGTCTATTTACAGATAACATGATCCTTTATATTCTAAAGACTCAACCAGAAAGCTATTAGAAACAATAACTAAACACAGTAAAGTCACAGGATACAAAATGAATGTATTGCAAATTTAATTGCATTTCTATATACCAACAATGAAAGTGCAAAAAGAAAACAAAAGAAAAGAAAAACAATATGCTTTGCAATCACACCAAAAAAAAAAATAAAATATCTAGGAAAAAACTTAACAAATAACATGGACTTATACACTGAAAAAGTATGACACTACTAAAAGAAATAGAAGAAGACACAGAGAAATGAAAGGATACTTCATGTTCATGGATTGGAAGAATCACATAAAGTACCATATCGCCAAAGCAATATACATATTTAATGCAATTCTCATCAAAATTCCACAGACATCCCGTCAAGAAATACATAAAAGAATCATCAGAATTGTATGGAACCACAAAAGACCCTGATTTGCCAAAGCAATTCTATGAAATAAGAATAAGGCTAGAGCTCTCACACTCCAAAATTTCAAGTAATTCAACAAAGCATCAATAATCAAAACAGCTTGGTATTGGCAGAAAAACAAACACAAAGATCAATAGAACAGAATTGAAAATCCAGAAATAAACTCAAATATATGGGCAGATAATTTTTGACAAAGGAATGAAAAATATAGAAAGGGGGAAATAAAGCCTCTTTGATGAATTGTGCTGGGAAAATTGAAAAACCACGTGGAAAGAAATGAATCTGAACTGCAAAATGTCACCATATACCAAAATTAAATCAAAATGCATTACAGACCTTCATGTAAGACCAGAAACAATAACTGTATAGAAAAAAGCAACAGTACTAAACTTATAGATTTGTTTCAAGGAGAACTTCATGAACCTGACCCCAAAAGTAAGGGAAATAAAAGTAAACATAAATGAATGAAGCTGTATCAAACTAAAAAGCTTCTGCATGCAAAATAAATCATTAACAAATCAAAGACACAGATAACCAAATGGGAAAAAATATTTACACACAATGCCTAATAAGGGGCTAATACCTAAAATGTATGAAGGACTAATATGACTCAAAAACAAAATATCAAACAATATAATTTTTAAAAAAAGCAGAGGACGTGAACAGACACTTCTTCCATGAAGACATACAAATGGCCAACAGATACATGAAAAAATGCTCAACTTCATTAGCTATTAGGGAAATGCAAATCAAAACCACAATGTCCATTATAAAGACAGAGAACAACAATTGTTGGAGAGTTGTGGAGAAAAAGGAACCCTCATACAATGTTGGGAATGCAAACTTGTACAACTACTGAGGAGAACAGTATGGAATTTCCTCAGAAAACTAAGAATAGAATTGCCATATGACCCAGCAATCCCTCTTCTGGATATCTACCTAAATAACTGAAAACCTCAGTCTGCAAAGATATGTCTCCTCCAAAATTCATCGCAGCACTATTTACGATGGCCAAGTCACGGGGACAACCAAAGTGTCCTCTGATAAATGACTGGATAAAGAAGTGGTACATTTACAAAATAGAATATTACTTAGCTACGAGAAAAGATAAAATAGGGCCATTTAACAACATGAATGGATCCTGAAATCATCATGCTAAGTGAAATCAGTCAGACATAAAAAACCGAGAACTACATGATTCCATTCATATGTGGAATATAAATTTAAAAGCAGCAAGAAATAAATGTCATGTACACAGTCAATAATTTGTTAGTTACCTGAGGATAAGGAAGGGGGTGAAGGAGAAGGGACAGAAACACAAATATATAGTGATAGAAAGAGAACTGACTTTGGGTGATGAACGTATAACATAACACATAGATGATGTATAGTAGAATTGTACACCTGGAACCTATGTAATTTTTACTAATCAATATGACCCCAATAAATTTAACAATAAAAACAGTTTCCCATAAAGTTAATGTCAATTCTAAAAGGGACTACATATACATAGAAAAATATTTGGAAACTATAACCAAATATTAATAGTAACTACTCACAGCAATGAGATTTGTGATAATTTTTTTTTGCACCCTTATGGATTTGTTTAAATTATCCTCAATTGGAGAAGTTTAATTTACTATGAAAAAAGTAATTTAAACAAAAAAAGTGGACATGAGAGTTTAATTCAGTGCCAGCATGTATAGGCAGTAAAATAAGAAATCTGAGGAACTGAGGGACTCTGAAATAGATTAAGTTCCAGAAAAGCTTGAGAATCCAGATGTAAAATTTCCAGAATTATAACTTCTTGAAACTTCTAACAATTAGGATTGGCTATTCTAAATGTTAATCTCTCTTTTAATAATTTGCTGATTTTTCTGATGACAATAGATTTCAAAATGGAGAAGTTTGGGGGAAAAATAAGAAAGAAGATATTCTTCTTCAGATAATTATATTGTACCATTGGAGGAGGGGAGGAATTTTAATAATATTTGTTAATAATTTTCTTTTAAATTAAAATTTTGAGAAATCTATGTTTTCTTTATTTTTTCTTATGGTTTCAACTTTATTAAGGTGTGTTTAACATACAAAAAGTTGCACATATTTAATATATACATTTTTATAAGTTTGGACAGCTGTATATGCCCATAATACTATCATCTCATACAGGTAATAAACATATACATTAAAATCATTCCATTTATATTTGTATCTTTATTCACCATTCACATGTCAAAGGTTCTAAAAAATATAAAGATGGTTCATGAAAGAATAGTATATTTCTTCACTATTCTACCCCCAAACTTAGCTCACTGAAAGAAAGGAAAAAAACTAGTCATATGAATGAATGGATGTACCAATAATCCCGCTACTAACTACAGAATGGCACTGGCATGTCCATTTTTGCCTCATTCCTCAAAAACAGAATACCAGATTTCTCAATCTTCAGGGTTTCCTTTCATTTTTTTCCCCATGAAAATTTGAAAGCATGTTGTTTGTCAAATAAGATAACTTCTATTTAAATAACAAATTTCCTTTACTCACTTATTTTTATTAACAAATATAAAATATTTGGAATATCCTGGAAAATCTTTGGTATGCTCTAATTTGTGAAAATCCTCCAGATACTAGCCCTGATATTTCTTACAGGCCTTTGAATCTCTGCAGGTGCATTTGTACAAGTAGTTGTAATTATCTAATTACAATTTGTTGATGAGGAAAGAAAAATGAAATAATCTAAGCAACATCCTTGGATATATTTCTGAGCCAGACTGTAAAGCAGAACCAGAAAGTGGGGTAGTGGGAAAAAACAAACCAAAACAGACCTTCTAGATAAGAAGAAATCAGATACAGTTTTTAAATTTTATTTTTAAATCACATTTTACATACAATATTATAATGGTTTCATATGTACAGTAGAGTGATGAGTCATTTATATAACTTACTAAGTCCTCATTCTGATACATCTGATTCCTCTCTATCACCATACATAATTATTACAATGTTGTTGACTATATGCCCTATGCTGCATTTTATATTCCTGTGACCACGAATTTGTACTTCTTGATTTCTTTCCCTTTTTTACCCACCCCTTTAGCTCTACTCCCATTACCCCAACAAATCTGGTACCCATCTAACTCCACACAAAGTTACTGCAATGTTAACTATATTCCCATGTTATACTCTCTATCTCCTTGATTATTGCCTTGTAATAATCAAACTAAGCCCCTCAACTCCTTTCCTTTATTTTACTCACTCTCCCATCCCTCCTACCATCTTAAATAAGTCCCTCTAACATTCCTTGCAGTACTGGTTTGGTGGTGAACTCATTTAGGTATTTCCTGTCTGAGAAGTTCTTTACCTGTCCTTCAATTTTTGAATGCTAGCCTTGTTGGATACATTATTTTTGGTTGTAGATCCTTGGTTTTCATCACATTGAATATTTTCTGCTATTCCCTTCTGGCTTGTAAAGTTTCTGATGAGAAATCAGCTTGAAGTCAAATGGGTGTCTCCCTGTAAGTTACTACTTGCATTTCAATTGCTGTTTTTAGATTTTTCTTTTCTTTTTTTTTTAACTTATACCATTTTATGATATGTCTCAATGTGCTCCTGTTTGAAATCATCTTGTTTGGTACTTTCTATGCTTCCTGGCCTTGTATATCTATTTCCTTTGCCAGGTTAGGAAATTTTCAGTCATTATTTCTCCAAATAATTTCTTGATCCCTTGCTTTTCCTCTGCAACTTCTGGTATGATGTGAATGTTTTTTGCTTGATGATGTCACAGAGGAATCTCAAACCGTTTTCATTTTATTAGATTCTTTTTTCTGTTTGTTTTTCAATTGGGTGTTTTCTGCTGGCTTTTATTGCAAATCACTGCTTTACACTTCTATTTCATCTAATTTAATGACATTTAGTCCAGTCTTTATTTCAGTTAATGTAATTATTGTCTCTATCTGGTCCTTTATAATGGTTTGCATATCTTCCTTTATGCTTGTTATCTCTCTGTTGAAATTACCATTAAGTTCCCTAAGCATTTTTGTAATCATTGTTTTGAGCTGTTTCTGGTGGGTCATTTATTCCCATCTCATTTACTTTGATTTTCTGTTGTTCAGATTTTGAGCTCCATTTCTCTGGTTACTCATTCTGGGAGCCTCTCTAGATATTCTGCTCCTCAGCACTCCTCAACCCATCATTTGTTGCCACAGTTTCTTTTCCATTTTTGTTTTTTGGATTTTTTGTTCTGGTTTTTTTTTGGTGTTTTTTGTTTGTTTGTTTATTGTTTTTGTTTTTGGTGGGGTTTGCTGCTCATACTGGGCAGGAAGAGGTCTGTAGGGGAGAAGCTTTCGGGCCTCTGTTCTCTTCCTGGGGCTGCAGGGTGATTATGCCTTTCTGTTCTTGGTTTTCCCCAAGGACTTTGCCCTGAGCCTTAGGGTCTATCCTGCATACTGGTCTCTTATACTGGGCTGGCTGCAGGCCAACAAGCATGTCTACAGGCTCCTCCTTCCTTCTTCCTCCTAGGCTAGAGTGAGGGAGGCTGTGGCCTGCAAGGACAGGTGACCAGATACTGTGACCCCATTTTCTTCTTAGGGCTGTAGGGCCATGACAGCAGTATGCGGGCTTTCACTTGTGAGGTCTGGTTGTGGTATCTCATGCCCCTGCCTCTGGGTCTTCTTTCCTCTGTCCCACAAACTGAGAGGTCTAGAGTGGGGTCTGGAATGTTCTCCTGTTGCCTCCTTTCTCCTTCCTCCTCCTGCGGTAGAGTGCTAAGTAGAAACCTTTGCACAGCCCGTGTCTCTGTGCTTCCTCTTTTTTATTTAAACCTCTGCCCACCTGCAGGTACTTAAATGTGATGAGCAGGTTTCTTAGCTGTGACTGTACGTTGGATAGAGACATTGGTTGAGTTATAGATGTTTTATTAGTTGTAATCTTCAGGAGAGCTTTTCAGATGTCCCTCTCATGCCACCAATTTGTTGTTCCTTTCAGCTACAGTTCTTATATATAAAAAGTTGTGGACTGTGTAACTTTGAAGAGAAATACACATGGTAACCCATATTAATGATATCACTGGAGTCATGCAAAATTGTGCCCTATAGACAAATCTAAAAATAAATCTGTGTTTATTTCTGTTTCTTGAATTTTCCAGCCCCATTTTAAACCTCATGTTTTAAAAGTCAGTGGGGAGAGGATGAAAACAGATTACCTCCCTAGCAGGACCCCCATTTTAATTGGCTTTTGGTATGGAGGAGAAAGACCTCAGTCAGTGGATGTTTTAAACCATAACTGCAGTGACATCTCTTACCACCAGAAACAGAGGAGAAACATGTGAATGGTAACTATAGCAGAAATGTATAAGCAAAACATCAGGAAGGGAACAGCTGTTGAAGGAAAAGTCAATGTTGTTTTAGAAAAGAAATAAAGAAGTTTAGCATATGAAGATATAGACTCTGGATCAAGTCTGGTATTGTCTTGTATTACCAACAATACTTATTTTTGAAGCTGGTGTTCTTTAATCTACATAAATGGAGTTATTCATTCATCCTATCATTGATTCATTCATTTTTCAATATATTGTTCTATGTGTCTTCTGTCTTACTAATCCTCAGTAGCCATGTCTTTTATTGTCATTTACATGATTGAGCATTTTTGAAGACAGCTACTAAATCATTTTTATTGCTGCATGTCCAACACTTAAACAAATTCCAGAAAAGAGTGATTAAATATTTGTTGCATGATCAAATAAGTGAATGATGAATACTGTATTCTAAAAAGATCTCATGTAGAAGTTTTAAAAAGAAGTAACCCATTTTATGGGTTCTCTGGGCACTCTCACCTTCACAATGCACATTGTTGCAGGAATCTAGGCCTGGCAAAGAGAAGAATCATGTGAACATCAAAGATAGAAGAGGAAGGGGCTCTTTAGTCAGCCGCAGAGCTGCAGCAGACAAAAGTCTAAAATGGTTGAGCTCCCTGATTCACTCTGGTCCTGTCCTCTTATAGGACTTACAGGCTTTCAGACAAAGGAGCAACCACGTTGCTTTTTAATTGGTGGTCCTGATGCACTGGCCTGAATTCTTGGAGGGCTTTTACAGTTAAAAAAAAAAAAAAGGATTATCATGAAACCGCACAAGTTCCAAGAGTTCAGAAACTTAAGTTTTTCATGGGGGTGGAGTTATTATGGAAAGTGTCCTTGAACCTGGGCAGGAAGCTTCTGGCATGCTAGATATGGGTGGATAACTCCTTAAGGTAGGGCCTCCTCTCTCAACATAAGTACATGAAACTAAATTGTATTAGTTTATTGATGTGTTGGTAATTTCAATGCTTCAAGCAGCAACCACTGAAGAAACTGGCCCTGAGACATCATCCCTTTTCTCAAGGTTCCCAGCCATTAAGTCTAAGATTTCCCTAGAAGTAGCAAAGGAGTGAGAGAATCATGCATGGCACAGTCAGAAAACCTAGAAGCTAGTCCCAGCTCAGGCTTTCTCTCAGGATGTGATTGGGTAAGTTTCTACTCTTCCCTGGACCAGCTCTTCTGTTACCATAAAGTCAGCTCTTAAAACAAAACCACCATCACTGATTAGACCTCCCTATTTCCAAAGAAATGGAGAAAGTTTTTATGCCAACACAAGGAAGTTGTGTGTTTATGAATTCCTCTATTGACAGGGAGACTTAAGGGGAAAAAAGTGTCAGGAATGATATCACCAAGGAGATAATGAATGTGTCTTAAGTAAGTTTTCTATTAAATTTATTGGGGTGACATTTACTGATAAAATTACATAGGTTTCAGGTGTACAATTCTACAGTACATTGTCTGCTTACCATCCAGAGTCAATTCTCCTTCCATCATCATATATTTGATGCCCTCTGTCTCCTACCCATCCCCTCCCCCTTACCCTCTTGTAACCACCAAACTAATGACTGTGTCCATGAGTTTTGTTTCTTTGTTGCTTTCAGTTTTATATCACACATATGAGTAAAGTCATATAGTTCTTGATTTTTTCTGTCTGATTTATTTTGCTTACCAGTTTTAATTTATAAGATAGATAGAAATGGGGAAGTAAAGCAAAGCTGAGGTGTCAATATTTGCAAAGACAATGAACCATGAAAGATACAGGAGAAACAACAAAAGGGCTATGGAGAGAAAGGAGGCTGACAAGCAAAACACAGGCTTGATCTTCCTAGAAACTTAGATTTTGCTTTGTAGAACAAAGAGCCTTCACTGCGTGTTTGAACCACAGAATCCCAGGCAAATTCAGAATGGAGACTTCTTATGTTAAGACTCTTAGAGGAAAAGTGGGCTCTTAGAGTTGGCCCCAGATAAAGGAGGCAAAATTATGGAAACATTCTCAAGATACTATAAAGAATTAAATAGAATGCAAATAAAAGAATGGGCAACATTCTAATAGAGACATAAAATTAAAACAATTCATTAGAAAGATTAATAAACTTGACAAGCAAAAGTGATAAATTATAATTAAGAAAAAGCATTAAAAATCAATGTCAAGAATGAAGAGGGGATATTGTTACTGATCCTACAACATTTCAAAAATGTAAGAGAAAATAATTTTTAATACCTGAAAACCACTTTTTTAAACACTTAGATAAAATGTACAAATGTCTAAAAATCATGTAACAGTAATAAAAGATAAGACAGGCTCAATCGTTTTACACATATATTAAATATATTACATTCATACATACAAACCAATACAAAAATATAAAAATGAGAAGGAAAAAAGAAAGAAAAAAGGAAAAAGGCAGAGCGGGGGCCAGAAGGAAAAAAGGAAAGGAGGAGAAAACGAAAGAGTGAAAAAAGGAAGACAAAAAGAAATCTAGAGTTTGGGGGAGGGGAGAGAGACTGGGAAGCTGGGGACGGAAGGAGTTTGGGAGCCAGCCTCTGGAACTTTTGAGTGGTAGAAGGGCTGAGCGAGGACTCTGAACTCAAAGATAACACCCCAGCTCTAAGCCACCTGGAGACCTACACAGGGCTGCAGTTCCTATTCCCAGCCTGCTGCAAAGGCGACCCTGCTGTCTCAGGCCAGGCCCACAGCTTTGGACTTATGGAGCGGGCACTTCCTCGTGCACCCCAGAGTTCCG
>PVJL010017585.1:0-10484 GCA_004026885.1 Lyroderma lyra
TCCTCGCGACCGACGGTCGGAATGAAAGGAAACGATGCTGCCGTTGTTGCTGTTTTTCTGTGACGTTCCTTCTGACAAAATCGCGGTGAGCAGAGAGAGGAAAAGCCACCCGCGAGAACGTGTGTGCCCGGTCCCCTTTGTCCTCGCGTGCGACGGAGCCCACGGGCTCAGCGCTTTTTGCTCAGGTTGTTGACAAGTGACTGTTAAGCCGTGATTTACTTCGGTGCATCTGCATAAATGCACTGGAGAGTCGCGCTTTCTGCAAAGGCTACAACTTAAACAAAACTCGCAGCGGCCCGCGGGCACAACCTCGCCGTGGCGCATCTCAGGGGGCGGCTCATCTAAAGCCCGGGCGGAACGCGCCTCCGCAGTGGGGAAGGCTGGCAAGCGGGGGGCTCAGTGTGGGGGGGCAGGCAGGGGCACATCCTCTGTCCCAGGTGCAGCCCTTCCCGGAGCCGCTGCCACGGCGTGTGACTGACCCAAGCGGTCCCCCCAGAGGACACTGCTGTGTGTCCTGACGTGGCGGGCACCGCCCCCCACGCCGTCCAGGGGCGCTGTCAGAGACTCCTGGCCCCCGGTCCTCATCTCCCTCCCCTGGTTCCCTTTAAACTTCAGAGGGTGTAGGCGGCTTTGAATGGAGGGAAGTTCCTTTTCAGGAGTCCCCCGGCCAGGGGGGAGCCTTAGTATTCAGTGCACACAGGAGAGGCCTCTTGTGTCTGGCAGCCCGTCTGGCTTTGGTGCGTTTATGTAAAAAGAACCCATCATTTTTCCATGTATCTGGTGTCAGATTATATTCAAACACCACCAATAATCTGGAAACTGTCTCCTCGACGACCATGGAATATATCAAATCAATAACAGACAGTCTTGAATAACTGCCTTTCAAGAGGTTGTTACTAAGAAACGAAAGTAGAATGTAAGATTTTTTCCACTGAAATCTCCTGCTTTTCAGAGAGTGAGTTCATCGGGGCCCACTTGAACTTCACACTCGTATAGACACTTCACTCTGGGGGAGAGGAAGAAGCGCTGGTGTGGGGGCCACGTGACGGGGGCAGGGTGATGCTGGGTGGGTTTGGCCGACATGTGGGCCAGGTAAGCGCTGTGACTACTTCCCGGCCCTGCCGCCACCGTGTTGACTGCTGCTGACAAGCTGTGGTGGGAGAGAGGCTCGTGCTGCTTCAGGGACCACGGGGTCGCCTCACATACTCCTTCGGGCAAAACCCAGTGGAAAACAGTGACATGTAGACGTACGTTTCCTGTACATCCTGCTAAGTGCAGCTAAACACCGGACGTCAAGTCCGCGACACAGGAAGGCGGGCAGCACACGGCCGAGCTCGGCACCCCGGGACCTGGAGGACCTCCTGGCCTTGTGCTCACAGACACGGAGCCGAGGGAGCGGCATCTCACCTGTGCCCCAAGGTGGGAGCCCATGCCTCCACCCTCACTTGCCCCCTGCATTGTCACTGCAGGTCACAAGGGACACAGAAATACTGTGTGGGGAACAGCGGGCTCCTAAGCTCAGGAAGGTGTCAGAGGAGGCCCAGTAGGGAGCCAAACAGCCACCCCGATCCAGGCTGTGATAGGGACGCCCCCTCCCCATGTGTCACTGGAGCCCAAGTGGGACAACGGCCTTCAGCCTTACCTGCAAGCAATGATTACTACCTCGCCTTTCTCCTGCTGGAGTGAGGGCAGCAGAAAGCAGCCGAAACAGCAGGTGTAAATATTGTCCAGAAATTCATAAGGTAATCACCTAATAGCCAGTTTTGCATACAAAAGCACTCACCATACCAAGAATCAGGGGTATGTCAAAGTGAGTTAAAACCCAAAGTCAGTAGGTTCTGAGATGAAGATGACAGTGATGTTAGCATGACCTAAGATTTTAAATCGGTCATTATAAGTGTACTTCAGTGAACAATTACAAACACCCTGGAAACAAATGGGGAAATAGAAAGCCTCGGCCAAGAAACAGATGATTTACAGAAGAAACAACGGAATTTGGGACTGAAAAACACAAGAAAATGAAATAGCCAACACAGAATGGAGGATATAGAGGAAAGAATCTGATGGTTTTGTACCTAGAGTATGTACAACTTGGATGTTGAACAATAGAATTATCCAGTTGAACAACAAAGAGAAAACAGACTGGACAAAAATGAGCCTCGGAGACCTATAGGACATAACAAACATGAGCAGTGTGTCAATGGAGTCCTAAGAGGGAGATGGGGGAGGGTAGGAAAGTAATCAAAGACACAGGGGCAGAGACTTCCCAAGTATGTCAAAAGACAAAGCCATAGGATTGAGAAGCTGAGAAAACCCGGATGGGATAAACCGAAAGACGTTTGCATCAAGACACGTCACAGTCAAACTCATGAAAACGAAAGACAAAGAAAATACTTTGAAAGCAGTGAAAGAATAGAGACATCCTACCTATAGGGACAAAACCAATGGAAGGCGAGTTGATTTTTCATCAGAAACCACAGAGGCCACGAGGAAGTAGATCTTCAGTTTTCAAATCTGAAAGGAATTTTATACCCAGCAAGGATACCCTCCAGCACTGACGGAGGATTTCCCTCACAGGTGATGGAAAACTAAGAGCATCCGTTGCCAGTAGACTGACTTAGGACTAAACGATGTTCTCTAAACAGAAATTAAACAATAAAAAAGGCAACTTGGGACACCAGGAGAGAACAGGATAAGACGATAGACTGTTGGGCAATTTCTGGACAAGAACTAAATGTGTGACTACCACGTGACCCAGGCATTGCACGCTTGAGAGTTTATCCCAGAAAAATGCAGGCTTATGTTTACACAGAAGCCTGTTCCTGAATGTTCATAGGAGCTTTATTCATAAAGGCCCCAAACTAGAAATGACCCAGATGTCCTTCAGTGGGTGAGCAGTCAAACTGTCCTACGTCCCTACCACGGGGCATGACGCCACAGCAAGCAGGAATGACGGCTGGCACACACGACCTGTGTGCATGTCCAGATGCTGAGTGAAATACAGCCCCGAAGGACACAGGCTGTGGGATTCCATTTCTGTGGCATACTTGAAATGACACAATTATAGATTCGTGGTGGCCAGGGGCTGGGGAAGAGGGGCTGGGAGACTGTGTGTGACAACGAAAGGGCCACGTGGTGATGGAACTTTCCTGTGTCTCGACTTCCTCTATACTGATACCCGAGCCGTCGTATCAGTCACAGGCGTGCTAGATCGGGCTCTGTGCACTGAATCTACAACTATCTCAAAATGAGAAGTTTAATTAAATAAAAGGGATGTGGAGAGGCCTGGGAATTCTGCCGAGCTCCTGCGATGGCAGCGTGCCCGCACAGCCTAACACTGCGCATTTCTAAACCTTTGACTCTTGGCGTCGTATCAGGGAGGGAGAGCTTATCAGCAAGGACCTCGCTGACCCACGAGCGCACGGAACAATGTGACCCACCCTGAACTCAGAGAACTCTGGTTCCCTGACAAAACTACACTCTCACCTGGAAAATTAAATTCTACAAGTTCTAAGTCTATTGCAAATGAATTTTTTTGAAAATCAGCATTTTGAGTCTTTACTGCCATGAAGATGAAAGTCAACATCGATTGGATGTCACAGGTGACAGGTGGCCACGTCCGAGGGCCCCACGTGGCTCTCAGTTCAGCACAGCCGCAGGGGCCGTCTTGCGGACTTCTCTGCTGCATATTATTAAAATTTTCTTTTTTGTTTTATTGGCCCAAGTAAGATTTGGGTCAATTATTTCGGATGAACTGGAAATCAATTTCTGTATGAGAAAATGAAAGGTAAACTCTATTTCCTACAAAATGTGGTCGTTGATAGTAAAAATATTCATTTCCAGTACAAGAAAGCATAATTGCATGCAAATTGCTTTGAGCACGAGTCAGTAGATTAGAGCTTTGGTCGTAATTCCAGAGTCCGTGATAAAATCAATAAGAAATACGAGAAGAACCACTGGATAGTGGACGCGATGACGTACGGGCGATCCGTGTGGTTCGTGCTTCCCACTGGGAATTTTGGGGGGAAACTCGGTAATATAAGTCAGCCACGTCCAGAAGCTCAGTACGTAATCTCTGGGTCGTCTGAAATGCCCTCCGCCCACGTTAGACCATGTGAACCCCGTGTATGAAAGGAAACGGCGACAGAGGGCCACCGTCAGCCGGCAGAGGAGCCTGGGGTTTGGAGCAAACTCACGCGCAGGGGCCCGATGAGACGCGCCCTCCTGAGCCTCACGGCCGTGGGCGTGGGGGACCGCGTGCGCAGCCGGCGCCGTAGCCGCTCCGTTCAGAAAACACCTCCCTGCCAACTCCTGCACGTCGGGCCTTAGCATGCAGGAAGACGGGCTTGGCCTGGGAATCAGGTCCCAGCTCCACGTGTCAGCACAGCCACCTGTCCCCCCCCCCCCCCGCCAGGGCCACGAGCAAGCACCCACAGCTC
This sequence comes from Lyroderma lyra, assembly GCA_004026885.1. Classification (NCBI taxonomy): domain Eukaryota; kingdom Metazoa; phylum Chordata; class Mammalia; order Chiroptera; family Megadermatidae; genus Lyroderma; species Lyroderma lyra. The sequence goes on from PVJL010017585.1 coordinate 4,440, forward strand.
GTCCTAAGGACACTGTTGTTGGATGCCACGTGCCGGAGTGCCGTCACCAGGATGCTGTGCCCTCCTGGGCACCTCCACACACAGGCCCTGCCACATTGCCCAGGGCCTTCAGAATATCCTCCAGGCAGGGGCTTGGGCACCATCAGCCCCGGGGACACAGCCAGCGGGCAGGGCAGGAGCTGGGCCGCAGGACGGCGGCAGGAAGCCAAGGGCTCCTGACGACTGGAGAGGACCCAGTGCTTCGCACACAGCCACCAAGAGGCAGCCCCCAAGTCCCAGGGTGCGCGGGGTGCCCGCTCCTGCCCTGCACAGGGGCCTCTTTCTGAGCCCTGAGCTCCCAGGCAGGGCACGTCCCAGAAGAGCCAGAGGGGTCATGGCCAAGCGCCCTGGTGCTCCCCACACGCCCAGGGCCTCTCTCAGGACGGGCTGGGGGTCCAGCTGGCTGGACAGGCCTCTCCCTCCGAGTCCCGCACCAGGGCCTCGCAGGCGGTGGGAAACGTGCAGCTTGGAGCTGGTCCCCATGCACCACGGGGCCACCAACTGGCCCCCGCAGCGGCACTTTAGAGGTTACGGAACACACACCTCTTTGTTACGGCTTCGTCTCTGGGGCAATCCTGTGCGCTTGGCACAGGCAGGCACTGGGGTTCTCGGCCACTGGCTGCGCCCCACAGCTCGAAGTCCCCATCAGCTGTCCCCTCCTCCTGGCACCGCCCACAGCGTCGGCCCGAGGCCCTGCCCCTGCGGGTGCTGGGCTAGGAGCCCCAGGGCAGCACGGGGCTCCCTCCCGAGGCACCCAGGGCCAGGGTGGCGGTCCCCTGGTGGGACAGGCTGGAGCCCCCTCCCCCCTGGGAGACTCCGTGAGCCGCATCTGCCCCCAGGCAGATGACACTTAATTTCTAAGGAGGAAAGATAAACCAAAATGGTTTGGATCGTAAACATAAAATAAACGGAATAACAATAAAGTCATAAACGAGAAAGCCAGCCTGCAAATTCAGATCTGTAAGTGTGCAGGGATGTACGGCGCGACGCCCCCTTCGTCGACAGCGATGGGGCGGAAGCGCATGGCGCTGGGGGGACGCGCTCCGGGCAGGGCATCGGGAAGTGGCCACGGGCCGCTCAGGGCCGGGCCCCTGGGGACAAGCCGGGGGCGGGCCGTCCCGCTGGTGACACGGTGACCCGGGGTGTGCAGACCCTGTCAGCTCCTTACGGAAAGGGCTCCCTTCGCCCCGTATCGTGCCCATTATTTGTGGAAAGTAAAACATTCTCCTAAGACATTGTGAGAAGAAAGACCCAACGCCACCACCCCGGGGTGAGCACTGTGAGATCATTTGCATTTTATTTCAGTGTTATGCACATATATTTACATAATCGAGCTCATATTGCATGTGCAATCTTATACCCTGACTTTTATCGTTTAATATTGTGTAGTAAAATGTTTTACAAGTTGTTGACAATTTTCAAAACGTCTTTTAATGGTTCTGTAATTATCTATTGCATGATCTAGCGCCATTTAATTATTCCCCTGTTGTTGGGCATAAGAGCTGTGCCCTTTTGCACGACTGTGCAGAGTAGTCTGACGAGCACCTTTGAGAGGAAGGCTCTGGTGGTGGCCATGACTGGTCCCTGGGGACAGACAGTAAGGACAGGAGTCACCACGTGGCAGATGCTGGCTCCCTGCGCCCCTCCTGGCGGTGAGGACACGGCTCGTGTTAGACGGCTCTCGTCTAGGAAGCAACAGCTATCTCCCTCGGGACCAACTGTCTCTCCCTAACCACCCGCAAATTTGAATAATGTTTGTTTATCAATAATCTGCTATTTCCTTCAGCCACTTTGCAGTTAAGGAAAACAAAAGACTTCATTTTAATTTCTCTGGAGTGACTGTCACTTAGCAAATGAGCCCCACGTGTGACATACTGTGGAAGTCCTCCTCCCCAGCCCCTGCCCCCGGGGTGACAAACCCTGTATTCGATGCTCGTCCTGCACCCAGAAGAAAGTCACGATCTCCTTTGTTGTTTATAGACTCCGAACAAACAAACATCAGACAAAAACTGCCCGCGGCCCAGAGGTCAGTAACAACCTCCTGAATGTCCTCCCTGGGCCCCGAGAGGTTTTGTCCCGCTGGGTTGGGTAGCGCGGGGACAAGGCCTTCCGTCCGGGACGACGACTCTCCGGCAGACGGCGTAGACTAGCACCCGCCTCCCTGGTTGCTGGGCAGCTCCCTGAGCACAGCCCGGGCCCTGTGGGCACTGGTGCCTCCTGAGCCCTCTTGCTGCGTCACGCGTGTCTCCTTCAGAAGCACCACGCGCCCTCCGTCCCAGCAGCACTGGGACACCGGAAGACCTTTTCCAAAACAGCCCCAGCGGCTCCCACCTGTCGACTATTCAAACCCCCGTTCCCCAAGCGAGCAAGCCTAACGCTGTCCGGGCTGGGGTGCGGTGGGGGGTCTGGGAGAGAGCTGAGCACTGCCCCCCAACCCGGAGTTGCACCGCACTCGCAGCCACCAAGCTGGATGTGGGAGACCCCGGGGCTTCACGGGCGTCTGGTCCAACCCTTGGCCCAGGCCCCTCCGGGCCTGCAGCCCTGCCCGGGCCCAGCTGTGGCAGCCGTCACCCTGAGCCCCCAGAGCCCCAGGCGGCGGGCCCACACCTCCCCAGGGACGTGTGTCGGAGCCCTGGAAGCAGGTTTGCTAGGCCCGTGCGGGGCCGGCCGGCCCAGATGCCCGAGCTCCGCGGGGGACCCTCAGCTCCTTGGAGGCTCGGGGCGTGCGGGGCCCCCTCAGGACCCCCGGGCCTCCCCACGCGGGGCCTCCCATGCAGCTCTGGGCCTGTCCCTCCCCCAGGCAGGGGACCGTCCCTCACCTGACCCACCACAGGTAGTTTCCCTCTCTCTGACCTCCCCGGGTCACCTGGGCAGGTCTGGGGCACCGCCTTCCCCCGACCCCCGTCTGTCTGGGCCCCGGACCGCTGAGGAGACTCAGAGTCTGAAACGTGCTTGAAGGTACGAGGCCGCGTCACGCTGTGCGCGTCCGGCCAGGCCTCGCTGGTGACCTCGCCGACGGCCTCGCTGACGGAGGCCAGGAAGCAGCCGCCACCGGCTTGTCCCCAGGGGCCCGGCCCTGAGGGAGTCCGAGGGCACCTCCCAACGCCCTCCACACCGGCTGCAGGGAGGGGGCGGGGGCTGGGGGCGCCCCGCTGCACCCCATTTGCCCCCGACTGTCACTGCTCTCGCTGGGAACCAGCAAGCGGAACCAAACCGAATCGGGCGGGCTGGGGGGCGGGGGTCACGGCCTGTGGGAGGGCCAGGCAGCCCCCGTGGGTGGGGGGCTGAGACGCGGGCCCGAGCGCGCTTCCTGGGTGCACCGGCATCTGCCCCACCCCCTCCTGGACCCCCCTGGTTCCGGGGGAGCACGCTGGGGGACCAGCCGGCGTCCCATGGCTGGGGAGGGACACAGGCGACTCCCTACATGACCAGTCACAGGTGGCCGGGCACCGAGCCTTCTGAGCAGAGGACACATGTTCGTTCCGTCCCCCTGCTGTCCCCTCTGACCCTGGGCAGGCCGGCACGGGGGGCAGGCCCTGCTGGGGTGACGAGGACCGGGGGAGGGACGCGGAGGTGGGCAGACCCAGCCTGGACAACGCAGGTGAGCTAAGCAGCTGCTGGCGCCCTGTGACACGCCCGTCAGGTGCCCGGCCCGGGGGGGGCCGGGGGAGGGGCCGAAGGGAGACGCCAGGGCTGGGCGGGGACCCCCACGTGGGCAGGGACCCGCGAGGAGCCCACCCTGCGCCTGCGGCCAAAGGTACCGTCACAGCCCCAACACTTGCGTGGAAATCTGTCCTCAGACTTCACGCTGACGTCACGGTCATCGTGGAAGTGGACACGGAGCTCGGAGGCGCATCCTCCTTTCCGTTAGGGGCCGAGGACGTAAGTGGGTTTTAACGGCCTCCCCAGTCGGTGCTTCTCAAATGCTTCAGTTCGGAGACCTTCCTGGTGACACATCACGTGGGACGTAAGCAGCTGTATGACCGCTCCGGTCTCAGCCTGAGCAGTAAGGAAACAGGGTGATAACAACACCCCTGTGGGGCGGTGAAGAGCAGCAATCGGGGTGCCCAGCTGGCCCCTCCCGGCTGGAGCTGGCGGAGCGGCTGCCCCCCCACTTCCAGCAGCCGCCCGCTGCCTCCAGGCACCGGCCACGCGGGGCAGCCCCGTCCCCGGCCTCTCCCGTCCCGTCCCGGCGCACACGGGTCGGCCCTCGGTGGGCACGCGGCATCTGCTGGGCCATCTGCCCGGGTCGCTCTGCCGCCCGCCGCGCGTGACGAGGGGCGTTGGTGAGGCTTCCGGCAGCAGCGACCCCTCTGGACGAGGGGCTCCCCAAGGTGGCCGCCCAGGCTTGGCTGCCCTGAGCGGGGGCCCCCCCCGAGTTCGGCGGGCGCCGTGGACGCACAGGTCTCACGAACCAGCGGGAGAACGACACCGCCGAGGCCCCCCGGCGGGCGGCTGCCTCCTGGCCCAGGGCCGTGGCCACGTGCACGGAGCCGCGTCCCTGGGCCTCACGGGCTGCTGTGTCTGCAAAGCGGCGTGAGCTGCCACGTGCTGACGCCTGCAGGGCCGTCTCAGCCCCCTGCGTGTTTTGTGGGCCCGTTATGGCTTCCCCTCGTGGCCCGGGTCCGGGGTACCTCAGCCAAAAACTGAGGGGGCTTCCGGCAGGTCCCACCGGCGTGGCCCCACCGTGGCGTCTCTGCCCCGCGCTGAGCCACGCCGGCGCCTGCACCGCTGGGGCGCGGGGGGGACGCGTGCCACGTGGGTGCCTCTCCGAGCCCTGGGTGACGGCCACTCCTGTGTCTGTTGTCCCCGCGTGGCGCAGACGCAGCTTTGCTTACTAACCGCGATGCTCCGACCCCGTGATACCTGGTTTCCACTGAAGCCCCCTGGTCAGATCACAGGTGGTTCCCATTTCCTGATCGGACCCCCCTGAGGGGAGCATTTGCTTCTCCGGAGCCCCGCTCCCGCGTTGACACCGCCCCCAGACGTCCCTCCCACCCCCGGGCCATGGCCCAGAACCCAGAGGTCACCGATGGAAGGGAACCTTCCAACAACCCTGGTGTTAAGACCAGGGCGTACCCCGATAAAGAGACCCCTCCCACCTCTGTCCCGACGTGTGCGGACGTGTGTTCTCCTGGGGACGAAGGGGCGGGCAGGTGGGGGCGCTGTGAACGAGCACACGGAGTGTCTGAGGGGCACCCCAGGACCTCGGCCATAAATGCGTGGGGGTGCCGTGAACCCACCGGGGTCTTTCCGCCCCCAGCACTGGGGGGTTGGAACGTGCCCTCCCCGAACGTAAATGCATTCACACGGCCGCGCGGACCGTCCACTGACGCGAAACACCGCTTTGCTGCTTAAGCCTGTGTTAGAGGTCTTCGCCACGAAAACACGCTGGTTTAAAATATTTATTAATTAAAAAAAATTTAAAATCTTTTTGTACAAAGATGATGAGAAAAGTCTCATGCACACTCTAGGCATACAATAAAAATAACTGACGTACGAATATGATGGTTTTGTACAAAATAATTCTCTTTGCAGCAGGACCCCCGACGGGCAACGCGGCCCCTTCTGCAGGCCCGAGGCCCCGAGGGACGAGGCGACCCCCCAGACGCCTGCGGGTGACCGTGGCCCCTGTGTGCTGATGTTCACACGTGTCACTATGGTTAATGATAAGATACCCTATTGCTACTACTCAGAAAACTAGACCGAGACGTGGGGACAGGGGTGAGGAGCCCCAGCACCGCGCACGGCTGGGGGTCGGCAGGGCTCACGGGAGCGCCTGGAGGTGGCCGCCAGGCGCCCGCACGCCCGGGTGCGTTCAGCGTCCGAGCACACGAGTCCTTTGCACAAGGAGCACGACGGAGGGCGACGTGGCACGGCGATCAGGAGCGCCTCCAACTCGGACCCCCGTACGAAAGAGCTTCAATATGAAACAGTAGACGCCTGCGGGACCCCCGCCCGCACCCCCCGCCGCCCGGGCCCCGCGCTCATCGCATCCTCCTCAGC
>PVJL010017586.1:0-17873 GCA_004026885.1 Lyroderma lyra
GCAATACCCATCAAAATCCCACAATCATACTTTCGTGAAATAGATAAAAGAATTATTAGATTTATATGGAACCATAAAAGACCTCGAATTGCCAAAGCAATACTATATAAAAAGAATAAGGCTGGTGGCATTACACTTCCTGACTTCTATTTATATTACAAAGCATCAATAGTCAAAACAGCTTGGTACTGGCAGAGGATCAGAAATAGAGACCAATGGAATAGAACTGAAAACCCAGAAATAAACCCACAAATATATGGACAAATAATTTTTGATAAAGGAGCCAAAAACATACAATGGGGAAAAGACAGACTCTTTAGTAGGTGGTGCTGGGAAAACTGGAAAAACATATGCAAAACAATGAACCTGACCTATGAACTCTCTGCATATACAAAAATTAACTCAAAATGGATTAAAGACCTTCATATAAGACCTGCAACAATAAACTGTATAGAAGAAGACATAGGTGGTAAACTTATAGACCTAGGACTCAAGGAAGACTTCATGAACCTGTCCTCAAAGGCAAGGGAAGTAAAAGCAAAAATAAATGAATGGGACTATATCAAACTAAAAAGCTTGTGCACAGCAAAAGAAACCATCAACAAGGCAAAGAGACAGCCAACTGAATGGGAGAAAATATTTGCCAATAATGCATCAGATAAGGGTCTAATATGTAAAATATATAAAGAACTAATAAGACTTAACAACAAAAAAATAAACAACCCAATTAAAAAGTTGGCAGAAGAAATAAACAGACACTTCTCCCATGAGGAAATACAAATGGCTAGCAGACATATGAATAAATGCTCATCCTCATTAGCTATCAGGGAAATGCAAATCAAAACCACAATGAGATACCACCTCACACCTGTGAGAATGGCTATTATCAACAAGACAAGGAATAACAAGTGCTGGAGAGGACGTGTATAAAAAGGAACTCTGGTACACTACTGGTGGGAGTGCCAACTGGTACAACCACTGTGGAAGGCATTGTGGAGGTTCCTCAGAAAATTGGGATTGGAGCTACCATTTGACCCAGCAATCCCCTTCTAGGGATCTACCAAAGTACTTGAAAAGCTTTGTCTGTAAAGACTTATGTACCCCAATGTTCATGGCAGCGCTGTTCACAGTGGCCAAAACATGGAAACAACCAAAGGTCTCTGCGACAGATGACTGGATAAAGAAGCTGTGGTACATATACACAATGGAATATTACTCAGCTGAAATAAAAGATAAAATATTGCCATTTGCAACAAAATGGATGGACCTGGAGATCATCATGCTAAGTGAAATAAGCCAGACAGAAAAAACAAAGAACTGCATGATTTCACTCATATGTGGAATATAAAACTGAAGGCAAAGAGAAAAAGAAATGAACAAACAACCCATGGACACAATCAATAGTTTAATGTTTATTTGGGGACGAGTGGGTTAGGGAGGGGAGAAAGGGGAGGGGGTGGGAGAGGATGGGGGAAGCTAAATATAAGGTGATGGAAAGAGAACTCACATTAGGTGGTGAACTTATTATACATCAAGTTGACAATGCACTGTAGAATTGTATGCCTGAAACCTATGTAATACTTGCTAACTGATGTCACCCCAATAAGTCTAACAATAAAAATGAATTTAAAAAAAAAGAAGAAGAAAATAAACTGATTAACCATAATTAAACTTTAAATAGTTCTCTTTTGATTATAGTCTGAAAGAATCAGATTTTCTTCACATGCTTTAAGTCAGTAAATAATTGTATGTGTATATAAAACAAATGGCAGGCCTAATGTACAATAAGTGGCTCTGTAAGACCATGATATATTTAGGGCAGGAGACTACACACATACCTGAAATAAGAAAGCAGAGAACATTCCTGATCATATAAACATAGCCCAGACACATTTGCTGCAGGACAGTAAGCACATATCCGTGTCTTCTCTTCTAAAATTTATATTCTGGCTTTTCTAAAATTCTCATTTTTATATGTCAGAAAGATCTGATAAAAATAATTCATTAATAGAGGCCCTGGAATCTTCTTATTCTTACATGTAACTGGAGTTTAGCTACATATACTTCTATTTCCAGAATAAAAGTTTCTACAGACATTCTCTCAGATACATTAGGATTGAAAATGCATTGAAAGAATCATTTAGAATTGCAAAATTCTAAAGGTTCCATCATGTATTTATTCACACTATCAAGCAACATATGAATTATTTAAGATTTTCCCATATTCTATATACTGTCTCATTGTTCCATTATGTCTATAAGTCTCTTTCTTTTTGTATTTTGGCTATAATTTTTCTATTCAAAATGTTCATTAAGTTCACATTTGTCAAAATATATATTAACTTGACTATCTAATGACTCTGTTTTTACATTAAAATAGCTAAGTAAAATGAGTCATCATTTAACATGAGAAAAAACCCTGAGCCAAAATAAATGTCAGAGTGCCATTTCTTTGCTCAGAAAGAGCCATGTGCATCTGGCATGGTGCAACATGCCTGGCCTTAATCTTATGAAGATATATGTTCGCTGTTCTACTGCAGTTGATATTGACAACAGAGGTGACAGTGCTCACAGAAAAAAGTAAAAAAAAAAATGAATGTATGGAAGTTGAACAGATAGAATATACAGATTTCACCCACCAGCTCCAGTTTTTTCATAGTGACCCAGTTCCTCAAATACAGGGGGTGCATGCAGGCCATGAGACATAAAGCAAAGAGAAAGGTTGTTCTTGCCCATAAGTATCATGTAATTGGTGATTATGGAACTGCTGTGTGTGACTGCAGTGAGGACACAGTTTCTCTTCAGCTGTCTTCAAGAACCATGAGGTGAGATGGTTCTCTGAGTGTCCATAACTTCTCTGTCAATCTGATACTCTACATGTTAGTAAAGATGGCTAAAGTTCTGCAATCTGAACACCTGACAATATAGCTCATTATTAATTCCAAAAAATAAAAAAATAAAAAAATAAAAAACTGGTAGCCAGGTTTTCTGTGTGGCTGTAACAAGGTCTGTTATGACCTCAAGGTGCATGTTTAACAATGTAGAAGATTGGAATTTCCATGTCTAGGGGTTCTAAAAAATTTAAAGTGTTTCTGCTAGGTAAAGATTCCTGAGGCCACACATATTTCCAATTTAATTATGTAAAACAGCTGCTTCAGTAAACTAATAAAAAATTTAACCTTATAATTACCATTAGAAATGCTATGAGGTTGTAGAAATGTGAGTTATTTTATTTTTGTAAGATTAGTGGGACAATCACTCATCACTGACTGAACATTAGAGTAGGAGAAAAATCAACTAGGCAGGAAATGAAAAACACAGCAGATATTTTTCAAGAATTTACCATGAGAGGAGAAGTAAATGAGAACATGAGAAATTGATAGAGTTGACCAGTCTCCAAGTGCAGAAAATTACAAATTAGAGGATCCTATTAATGATTACACCTGTGAAATATCTTCTTGTCATGGGACAAGATTTCAGCATTTTTAAATGGTGGAAGAGAAGATGGTTAACTAGACTAAGCAGTGCTAGCTTAGTCATCTTTTACAAGCAAAGTTTTCAAAGAATAGCACATTTTCAAGGTGGTGCAAGAGTGGTCATTTGTGTAATTTTCTACAAAGGAGCTGGTCCTGCCGCTAGTGTGACTCAAATTTTCTAATGTCTAAAGCAGCATGGCACCACAGAAAGCAAAGTAATATGTGGAAATGAGGCCTGATTCTGTCATTCCATATGAGTCAAATTCGGTGCATCCTCTCTCAAACTTTGAAATAGAAATTACAGTTTCATTCAGCTATAAGACATCAAATGAGACATTTGAGTGAGTTTTTTGAAAGAAAAGAGAGGTTATCTCTATGAGATTTGAAATTAAACCAACAAAAATAAAATATGGCAAACAGAGGCCTGGAGATTTGCCAGACAAACATTCAGGGGAATAAAATGAGTGGATTTAAGGAAACAGTGCCTCCCAAGAGGGAGGTGATGGACAAGAAGTTGATGGTGATCCTGGAGAATCACTGGGTTGAAAAATAACAATCTGACCCAATCTGGCTGAAGCAGATTTCTGTAGATTTGAAGGAAAAATGAGTTGTTGTACCAATGCAGTGGACACTGTGGACAGTGTCCTGTAAGTGTTACTGTGTGCACCACGGATCTTCTGGTCCATAGCCCTTTGCAGGAGTTGAAGGCCTGTGTCTGTGACTACTGCTATGACTTTCTGAATAACTTCCTGAAGAAAATTCCTAAATTCATAAAACACACTTACAAACTACTTAAGTATAAATTGTACTTGGAAGGGGGTAATGTTTAGAAAAAAATCTAAACAGCTGTTTATGAATCAGAAAAGTAATGTTATCAGTAATTACTTAGGGGAGAGTTTTGGTTTGTACATGAGTCATTACTTGGTTTTCAGAGTGACGAAATCACAGTAAACTTGAGAAAATATATTTACCTGCTGTTTCATTCTAAATATACTTCAAGGCACTTTGTTTAGAATATTTTCACTTGGATTCTTTTCAAATTATTTCAGTATTTTCTAAAGAGGTAAATGTTATGAGACCAAATCTACCACCCTCAGTTTCATCATGTAATCATTCTGTTCAAGTTATTTACATATTCAAACTCCTGATGATACTTTTAAGGAAATTCACTACAATAATTTACAATAGAATAATAAGGGCAAACTTCAATAAATGGACTTAAAATACATTTTCATGAACTTAAACAAATCATAGAGACTAATGCAACAGAAGTGTATTCGGTTTGGGTTTTTTTAATTTTTTTATAGTATTTGTCCATAAACATACTGAAATGATTTGTATATTTCAAAGTGTACTTGGAAACATCCATGACATTTACCTTTCAGTTGTAATTAACATGATAAAGAATTATGTATTATTTCACCTGGGAAGGAAACCACTTTCATAACAAAAGCATTTTTTATAGTTTTAGTATTGGAAAATTATTAGTATTTTTTCTTACATTTAGCCATTGATGTTCCCACATGTTTTTTATAGTAGAGACTTTATTCTTCATTTTAAAAATCAAGTATGGTTCAAGGCTAAAGTAGGAGTTAAAGTAATCCAGGTCTACAAGTATTTGGCCAAATGGTTCCTCTGAAATATAAAAAAAATAAGGTGGAGAAGTGACAAATTGTAGGGAAAGTTCTCCTCTAAAAGAAAGAGATGCTGAGAGAGAAGACAAGATGGTGACTGGAGAGGAGGTCCCTAAAGCCTCTCCCAGAAAACACAATTGAACGGCCATCCAGGAGCCAAGAAAGAAGACCCTGAGTGACAAAACGGCTGTTGAGAAATCCACAAATCGCAAGTAAACACCTGAATGTTGGCGAGAAGGTGGCGAGTCGTGGAGAGGAAAGGGAGCAGAGACAGACCACAACAGGACAAGATCCCTGCTGACTACTCAGAGCTACACAGTTTGGGGGAGGGGAGAGAGACAGGGGAGCTGGGGACAGAGTTTGGGAGCCAGCCTCTGGAACTTTTGAGTGGTAGAGGGCTGAGCGAGGACTCTGAACTGCAAAGATGACACCCCAGCTCTAAGTCCCCTGGAGACACACACAGGGCTCCAGTTCCTGTTCCCAGCATGCTGCAAAGGCGACCCTGCTGTCTCTGGCCGGGCCCACAGCTTTGGTCTTATGGAGCGGGCACTTCCTCTTGCACCCCAGGGTTCTGAAAGCAGTGTGAGCCTGTAGACAGCCAGGTACTGAATCAGGGCTGGAAGAAAGATTTGATAGGATTCACCAGAGCCAGCAGAAACAAGCCTCAGAACAGCTTCCCCAGCAAAGGGCAGAAGGCAGAGTTGCCCTTGGAGCACATTTTGTTGGCGACTCCTCAGGATATATGCACATAGCCTCCAAACTCATTAGGAGATCAGAAACAAGAAACAAACAGCCCCCTCTCCCCAAAAACTTGACCACCAGCGCCACCTAGTGTCTGCACTACAGCAAGACACCACAAAAGCAATAATCTGGGCACTGAACATAAAGCCCTCAAGTCAAAGAGGAAGAACTCAGCGGACAGGATGAATTCCTTAAAAACTAAAACTACTCAGAAAGAACATGAAATTCACCCACAAGACAGATTGTTACATCTGGAAGGGTCGAATTTAAGAAATGGAGAATTTAAAGCAGCCATTCTAAAGGCTGTGAGAGAAATGAAAACCTATTGGCAGAATACTATAGCTAAGATAAATAATATAAAAAAGGATATAAACGACATAAAAAAGTAACTGTGAACAAAAAGAACAACTTAACAAAGAAACTCAAAACATAAGAAAGATTGAGATGGATATGCAAGAAATAAATAATACCATAAAAGAAGTGAGAAATGAAATAACTGCCATAGGAAACAGGACCAACCAGATGGAGGAAAGAATTAGTGATATTGAATATGAGAACATGGAAACAGCTCAGAAAGAGGAAGAGAGGGAATATATAACCAAAAGGATTTAAAGAACTGTGCAAGAAATATCCGACTCCATGAGACAAAACAACATCAGGATAATAGGAATAGAAGAGGGGGCAGAGAAATCCTCAGAGAGCATACTCAAACAAAGATGAGAAATTTCCAAACCTTTGGAAAGATCTGGAACCCCAAGTTCAAGAAGAAAACAGGTCCCCCAGATACCTGGACCTCAACAGTTCTTCTCCAAGAAACATGGTACTAAAGATGTCCAAAACTAAAGACAAAGAGACAATTCTCAATGCAGCCAGGGAAAAAGGAACTATAACATTTAGAGGAAAACCCATCAGGCTGGCATCAGATTTCTCAGCAGAAACTCTACAAGCCAGGAGAGAGTGAAACCCAATATTTAAAAATTTAAAAGAGAGAAACTTCCAGCCAAGAATAAATTTTCCAGCAAAATTATCTTTCAGATATGAAGGTGGAATAAAGACCTTCTCAGACAAACAGAAGCTGAGGAATTTGCCAGCACGAGGCCAGCACTCCAAGAAATACTGAAGGAGGCTCTCCAACCTGAAACAAAACTTCAGGACAAATGGAACAAAGTTGGGGCTACAAGATAGAAACAAAAATAAATGAACAAACAAACAAATAAAAACAAAGAAAGAAATAAGTAATGGTCAGAGGAAATCCTCACATATCGATCATCACTCTAAATGTTAATGGACTAAACTAACCAATAAAAAGACACAGAGTAGCAGAATGGATTAAAGAACAGAATGCATCCATATGCTGTCTCCAAGAAACACACCTCAGCTGTAAGGACAAACACAGACTCAGAGTGAAAGAATGGGATACAATATTCCAAGCAAATGGTAACCAGAGAAAGGCAGGAGTGGCCATACTGATATCTGATGAAATAAATTTCAAGTTAAAAAAGATAGTGAAAGACAAAATGGTCATTATATAATGATACAAGGCACAATGCAACAACAAGAAGAGTTGACATTAATCAACATATATGCTCCCAACCAGGATGCACCAAAATATGCAAAGAAACTGCTAACAGACTTGAAAGGAGAAACTGATGAATACACCATCATAGTGGGAGACTTAAACACCCCACTAACAGCCATGGACAGATCATCCAAACAGAAAATAAATAAGGAAATAACAGCTCTAAATGACACATTATAGCAATTGGACATAATTCACATTTATAGGACATTTCATCCAGCAAAAAGAGACTACACCTTTTTTTCTAGTGCACATGGAACATTCTCAAGAATAGACCATATGCTGGAACAAAATAGTAACCTCAGCAATCATACCAAGTGTATTTATTCTCAGACCACAAAGCTTTGAAATTGGAGATCAACTGTAAAAGGAAAGCAGAAACAACCACATATACATGGAGATTAAACAACAGCTTATTAAAAAAAGACTGGATAAAAGAACAAATAAAGGATGAGATTAAAAAATATACAGAAACTAATGACAATGAAAATACAACGTATCAGAATTATTGGGACACAGTGAAAGCGGTAATAAGAGGGAAATTTATATCATTACAGGCCTATCTTAAGAAACAAGAAAAATCACAAGTAAACATCTTAGCATCCTATCTAAAAAACTACGAAAAGAAGACCAGACAAAACCCAAACTCAGCAGAAGGAAAGAAATAATAAAAATTAAAGCAGCCCCAAACCAAATAGAGAATAGAAAGACAATAGAAAAAGTAATATTACAAAGAGCTGGTTTTTTGAGAAAGTCAACAAAATTGACAAACCCCTGGCGAGACTAATCAAAACACAAAAGGAAAGAACACAAATATCCAAAACTAGAAATGGAAGGGGAGAAATTACCACTGATACCACAGAAATACAAAGGATTATAAGAAAATATTATGAAGGACTTTATGCCATGACACTTTAGAACCTGGAAGAAATAGACAGGTTTCTAGAAAGTTATAGCCTACCAAGACTGAACCAAGAAGAACTGGATAATCTAAATAGACCAATCAATAGCAACAAGATTGAAATGACGATCCATAATCTCCCTAAAGGCACGAGCACTGTACCAGATGGTTTTACCAACGAGTTCTACCAAGCATTCAAAGAAGAATTAACGCCTATCCTCCTCAGACACTTCCAAAAAATTGAAGAGGAAGCAATACCTCCTAACTCATTCTATGAGGCCAACATTACTCTAATACCAAAACCTGGCAATGACAACACAAAAAAAGAAAACCATAGACCAATATCTCTGATGAACACAGATGCAAAAATCCTGAACAAAATATTAGCAAAGAGAATAAAACAATGCATCAAATAGGTGATGCACCATGATCAAGTGGGATTCCTCCGGGAGCACAAGGACCGTCCAACATAAGAAAATCAATCAATGTGATACACTACATAAACAAAATCAAAGATAAAGACCATATGTTCATTTCCATTGATGCAGAAAAAGCATTTGACAAGGTACAACATCCATTTATGATCAAAACACTAAATAAAATAGGTATAGAAGGAAAGTATCTCAACATAATAAAGGCCATATATGAGAGACCCTTGGCTAACATCATATTGAATGGGGAAAAGTTGAAAACTATTCCCCTAAAATCAGGAACAAGACAGGGATGCCCCGTGTCACCACTGTTATTTAATATGGTACTGGAAGTTCTAGCCACAACAATCATGCCAGAGAAAGGAATCAAAGCTATCCAAATTGGGAAATAAGAGGTCAAATTGTCACTATTTGTGGATGACATAATTCCTTCTATAAAAGTTTCCAAAGATTCCACCAGGAAACTATTGGAAACAATTAACGAATATAGTAAATTAGCAGGATACAAAATCAATGTACTAAAATCAACAGTATTCCTTTATACAAACAACCAATCCACAGCAAAAGAAATGAGGGAGTCAATTCCTTTTGCTATCACATCAAAAAGAATGAAATACCTGGGAATTAACTTAAGAAAGAACGTGAGAGACTTATACACAGAAAACTATAAGACACTTTAGAAAGAAATTGAAACAGACTTTAAGAGGTGGAAAAATATCCCCTGTTCATGGATAGGAAGACTTAACATTGTTAAAATGGCCATTCTTCCCAAAGCTATCTACAGATTTAATGCAATACCCATCAAAATCCCACAATCATACTTTCGTGAAATAGATAAAAGAATTATTAGATTTATATGGAACCATAAAAGACCTCGAATAGCCAAAGCAATACTACATAAAAAGAATAAGGCTGGTGGCATTACACTTCCTGACTTCTATTTATATTAAAAAGCATCAATAGTAAAAACAGCTTGGGACTGGCAGAAGAACAGAAATAGAGACCAATGGAATAGAACTGAGAACCGAGAAATAAACCCACAAATTTAAGCAAAAATAATTTTCGATAAAGGAGCCAAAAACATACAATGGGGAAAAGACAGCCTCTTTAGTAGGTGGTGCTGGGAAACCTGGGAAAAACATATGCAAAAGAATGAACCTGAGCTGTGAACTCTCTCCATATACAAAAATTAACTCAAAATGGATTAAAGACCTTCATATAAAACCCGCAACTATAAACTGTATAGAAGAAGACATTGGTACTAAACTTATAGACCTAGCACTCAAGGAAGACTTCATGAACCTGTCCTCAAAGGCAAGGGAAGTAAAAGCAAAAATAAATGAATGGGACTATATCAAACTAAAAAGCTTGTGCACAGCAAAAGAAACCATCAACAAGGCAAAGAGAAAGCCAACTGAATGGGAGAAAATATTTGCCAATAACGCATCAGATAAGGGTCTAATATCTAAAATATATAAAGAACTAATAAGACATAACAACAAAAAGCAAACAACCCAATTGAAAGTAGGCAGAAGTACTAAACAGACACTTCTTCCACGAAGAAATACAAATGGATAGTAGACATATGAAAAAATGCTCATCCTCATTAGCTATCAGGGAAATGCAAATCAAAACCACAATAAGATACCACCTCACACCCGTGAGAATGGCTATTATCAACAAGACAAGGAATAACAAGTGCTGGAGAGGATGTAGAGTAAAAGGAACTCTGGTACACTGCTGGTAGAAGTGCAAACTGGTACAATCACTGTGGAAGGCAGTGTGGAGCTTCCTCAGAAAATTGGGAATGGAACTACCATTTGACCCAGCAATCCCCCTTCTGTGGATCTACCCAAAGAACTTGAAAACCTTTGTCCACAAAGGCTTATGTACCCCAATGTTCATTGCAACGCTGTTCACAGTGGCCAAAACAAGCAAACAACAAAAGTGCCCTGTGATAGTTGACTGGATAAAGAAGTTGTGGTACATATACACAATGGAATATTACTTAGCTATAAGAAAAGATGAAATATTGCCATTTGCAACAAAATGGATGGACCTGGAGATCATCATACTTAGTGAAATAAGCCAGACAGAGAAAACAAAGAACTGTATGACTTCACTCATATGCGGAATTTAAAACTGAAAGCAAAGAAAAAAAAAGAACAAACAAATAATCCATGGACACAATCAATAGTTCATTGTTTATTTGGGGACGAGTGGGTTAGGGAGGGGATAAAGGGGAGGGGCTGGGGGGGGAGTGTAACCTAAATATAAGGTGATGCAAAGAGAAGTCACATTAGGTGGTGAACTGATTATACATCAAGTTGACTGCATTGTAGAATTCTATGCCTGAAACCTATGTAATCCTTGCTAACAGATGTCACCTCAATAAGTCTAACAATAAAAATGAATTTTAAAGAAAAAGACAACTCATAGTTCCTTCCTTACCCGTTATTAAGTGGAGAGCACTGGTAGAATATGTGCATACTGATAGGTTAAATATAATAATTGAATTAGTTTGTGCAGCATTCTCACTGTTGTAATAAAAAATATAATGCATGTACATATTTAAAAAAAAGAATGAGATGCTGTGCTGCCACATCATCGAACCCAATCTGCATCTTAGGAGAGCTCATATCCCACACTGGTAATCTCTTTGGGGATATGCGAAATCCTTGACAACCTGCTCTCTGTACTCTTGCAAAACTTTCTAGAGTCAGAGCATACAATTGATTCTTTTTCAGAGTAATCAATAAGAAAATAGTTTTAACTTGGTACTTGATGAAGCCACATGAGTTCAATGAAAAAAAAAGAGGTTAGTACAGCTGAAGTGAGGTGCAGAGTTTTTCTTTTTAAAGAGGTTTTAGGCTCCTCACTCAGTCTACTAGATCTAGCCTGGCCAACTGAGTCTTGGGAGCTGGCTAATGTAAAGTGGTGCAGTGTACCAACACTTCACTATATGCAAAAAACCTCTAGCCACCCTCACCGCACACACACACACACACACACACACACACACACACACATGCACGCACACATGCACACACACATGCATACACACACACCCTCTCTTTTATTTCTATGGTGCTCTTTATAAGTCCTTGGAGAAAAACACTTTGATAAAGGTGAGTTGACTAAAGCTGCAGTGGAAAGATTTTGTGGCTGTGCTAGTGTTTTGAGCCTCAGCTTTCAGGTTTCAACCTCAGCCCACATTTCATGTTTGCCCTGAGAATTTGTGGCACCATTCCTGGATTTATGGGACAGCAGCACCTCTGAGAGGCTCTGCCAGGACCTTTTGTTAGAGCCCTCATGTGGTGTGGTTTTTTCTAAAGGCCTATCTGATGAAGCAAAGCTAAAGGGCAGAGGCAATTTTTATCTTGGCCTCCTATCCCAACTCAGGCAAACGTGTGTGCTGTAGCCCAGTGAACTTTTTTCTTTTTAGATCCCTAGACCAATGGCAGGGCATTACATAAGGTAGCTAGAGAGGGCAGTGCTTCCCCATTTAACAAACCTGTGGCCAAACCCCCAGTTCTTCTCAGAGGTATTGCCTTTGTTATGCACCTACACAAGTGGTCTGTAGCCAAGACCCCTCAGTCTCTTTCACACCACATTTTAGGCCTGGTCCAGTGATTAAGGACAAGGGAATCATGAGGTTCTAAGTTAAAAAAATAGACTGGCCTCAACTTCAACTGATTCCCAGAGTCCCTGTCTTGTTTGAAAGTGCATAAAGAGCTCAGAGATATATTTTAATATTCTAGAAAATTCTGTCTAAAATAAAATATATGGACATCTGGGACGACCATATCCTTATTTTTCCTCTAGAGCCCCAGCAACCTCATGAACATTAAACAGAGTTGTCTGTGTGGGCAAGTACCGGTAAACCCAAACATTACAGCGTGTGGGCCCACCCTGTTCAGTTTTGCGTGGTCAGCTCAGTACCTTCACCTTAGAATTGGCAGGCCCCGAACAGGTGGAGGCCTGGCCCTCCCGTGTTGTAGGCCAGATCCAGGCTGTTCAGCTCCCAGTTTCAAAAGTTTCCTCTGTGGCACTGCCAAACTTGCTGCAGCCAGCACAGAATCTAGGTCTGGGTCCACACAGCAATACCGCATGAACAGCTTCACTGCTGTGCACCATCAGGCAGCACAATGGAAATTGTTGACAACTATATATTAGCCCTTGCTGGATATATCTGTTTTCCACACATTCAGTGTAAGATCTCTTTAGGTAAAAGGTGGTTACTGTGGCTGAGAAGTTGAACTTCCACTACTGCAGAAATCCACTGCAAGGGAGGACATACCTAAAGGAGGACAGCCACCACTGCTACCTGAATTGCTTTGGCAATTCTGTGCCAACACCTGTATGGATTGCAGCAAGCCCATCATAGCAGACTCCAAAAATTTGCACTGTAAGAACAGCTACTGAAACAACACCCACTTTTGCTGTACCAAGTGCCTTCACCCCTCAGCCAGCAAGATGTTTGTGGCCAAAAACAGCTAGATTCTGTGCAACAATTGCACCATGCTGAAAGACTCCCTCAATTTCAAAGGCCGCTACAAGACATTTGTTGTAGGACATTGGAATGTGGAGTACAATGGAATCCTCTGCCAAAAGGACTGCTTCAACTGCAGCAACTGTAAACAACTCATCAAAACTGGAAGCTCAATTTCTAAAGTGGAGGTGTTCTACTGCATGACTTGCAAGGCCAAGTATGCCAAACATTTCGTGAACTGCAACAAGTTTACCATATCTGGCGGAATCACTTACCATAATCAACTGTGACATATGGAATGCATTGTGTGTGTTACCTGCTCTAAGAAGCTGCCTGGGAAGCCTTTCACCACTATGGAGAACCAGTATTACTGTGTGGATTGCTGCAAGAATTTTGTGGCCCAGAATTGTCCTGGATGCAAGAACCTCACCTCTATATGTTATAAGTGTTCCAGTGTGGTGACTTTTGAAGAACAACCCTGGCATGACTACTGTTTCGACTGCAAAAAGTGCTCCTGAACTTTGACACAGAGCCCTTTGTTTTCCATCAGGAGCATGTATTTTGCCCTGCCTGTGGCAACAGAGGCAGGTTCAATGGGGCAGCCTACCAGAGGTATCTCTTTCTGCAGTCTGCAAGAAGTACCAGGAAGCCCTTACCTAATCTATTCAGATTGTGGCAGAGATGATGATGAGACCCCAATACATGGAGATCCTGCAGAATGTGGGTGAGCCTTAACTTTTACCCCACAAGGTCACCAGGTTAGGGACCTGAGGTAAGGAGAGATATTTTTTGGGGGGTGGTTTCCAGGTTGGGAATTCAACACAGGCCACTGCATTAAGAGTGCTGAAGCCTAGCCACTACACCACCAGGGAATCCCTTAAGGAAAGTTTTGAGGCAGGGGTCCAAGGACTCAGGGCTTTGGGGAGGTGAGGGGACACAGAAAAATGAGGGCCTGCAATATGAGTGAGGGTTGGAGCAGGACCAAGGACCTAGAGCAACTAGAGACTTGAAAAACAGGGTGAGGCCAGAGCATGTTGGTGACTCTGTGAGGTGGGTATTAGGGTTCATCTACATTCTGTAGGATCTCCATGATTTGGGATCACTTTGCCATCTCTGCCATATCTGAAAGAATTAGATAAGGGCTTTCTAATACTGCTAGCATATTGTAGAAAAAGATATCCTGGGTGGGCTGTCCCATTAAACCTGCCTATGCCTCCAGCACTGCGTGAGTCCAGTCTGGTTCTTATCTTTAAGCAACTGTCTATGACAGGTGTCATGGGATGCTCACTTCATGCCACAAGATCCAGGGTGATGTGACTAGTGTGCATAGGTCAGCCAGTCCTCAGACTAAACAACTGGTCCACTCTGTGTACCCAAGTCTTTCAGGAAACCAATGGGAGTTGACTGTCTGAGAGCAATGACCAATTTCTGAAAAACTCTGCTAGCAGGTTCAGCCAAGGCATGCCATACACGCCCAGATGCTGTATGAATTTTCAACTCTTGAGTGTTACTGCTTTGCTAGATATAAAAGTTGGTTCAAAGGAAACATTGTTTACAAACCCAGACCCACAGAGTTTTCTGACTGCATTCCATCATTCCAGTCAGGGAGCACAATGCACCAAGAAAACCATTGGAATCGAGGTGTGACAAGTAAAGTGGGCAAAGGAACTGTCTTGGTTTTTACATTCAAGAGAAATCTTACATGCAGCCTTTTGTAATCCAATACACCATTGTCAATGCAACCTTAAAGTTAAATGTTTTCCCCATTAGTCTAGCTTTTATATACCTGGCATTTCACATTTTAGGATTCTTGGAGTGTGAATATGAAAAATTCGTACACTTAACTATACTATATTTAATGCATTTAATAAGCATTCTTAGAGGTTCAATAAGAAAGGCCTACGAGGAAATAATATAATTTTCTTGTATTCTGTGACTATCTCCTACTGCTAACTTTACTGTTATCTCACTTTCATGTGATTTTTTAACATTTTGTATTTGTCTTTTAAAAGTCGACTTCATTTGATGCCCCATGAACAGCACAGGGAGAAAAGAACTAGAAGGGAGGCAAGGGGGAATTAAGAAGAACACACAGACAAACACACAGACATAACAAATAACTCTGATGGAGACACAGAGGCCCTTCAGATCTGTAGCAGGTTTATTTTATATCCCAAGAACAACAGGGGGTGTAACTTCTTAAATGCAAAATAATGTTGCCCACCCAAATTCTTTTTCTCCTGTTTACGATACCTCTGCCTTTCAGTCAATGTTGCTTTCATCCTTCCCCTTAGCCAGACAGAAACCATGTCCTGAGCAATGTCCATGTATACCAAGTTTTAGGCAGCCTCGCAAAACACCCGAATCTCAGGTTCCAAGTACATAGGCAGCCTTGCTGAACCCATTTTTTTGAAATAGACCTGGCCTCTGGCTTAAACACTGCCCACATATTCCACTTTTTTTGTTCTTTTTTAAAAAGAGGTGTTGGTATCAATGCTGTGACACTGCATCAAGGTGAGTCTCAGGGGAGGGGTCCCAAGATCCCTGTATTCTATGTGCCCTTTTCACATTCTCTTGAGAGCCATGATCCCCACAAAGCTCCATGGGAAGCTGAGGGGCTGGAGGTCTCATCACCCATATCTGCTTCCTGCTGAGGATGGTCATTGCCTTTACCTATTGGGGATCCATGGAGCTCTCACATTGTCTGATCTATAAGGTGAAAGGTATCTCAAGATCTTCCATGTTGACTCCTTTGGTCGAGATGAGCTGGAATCCTTGCCAGGTGACATCTACATTCCAATGGTCCCCAGATAAGGAGAACCAGACCTGGTTTGTAGATTCAAAAGCATTGGTCTGAAAAGCAGGTCTCAAAGCTATCACTACAGGATGGAGTCTGCATCACCCAGCCATCACCGCCTATCCAAGAATGGCCTAGGGATGATACAATTAACAAGCATAGATTTACTTCCACTAGAATAATAAGCTAAATTCTAGTAAACCCAAATAAGTTTAATCATCACATATCACAAATTTTAGAATGACTATTGAGGCTGGAGATGGGACATTTTCAAAATACAATCAGCAGACAGAGATTACAAGTTTTTCTCTAAATGATTAATTTAAACTGGGGCAGGGATATCTGTGAGTCACAAGCTCTGTCAGGGACATTCTGCTCAATGGTGGGATGAGTTTCTTGGGGTTTGTGCTTAACCAATCTTCCCAGTACACAGGTACATTATAAATCTCCTTCTGGGAGTTCCCTGGTGGTGTAGTGACTTAAGGCTCCGGCGCTGTCAACACTACAGCCTGGGTTGGATTCTCAGCCAGGGAACTACCCACATACAAATAAATAAATAAATAAACAAACAAACAAACAAATAAATAAATAAATAGATAAAATAAAATAAAATATCACTTTAAAAAAATAAGTAAATAAATAAATAAATCTCCTTCTGGAAAAAAACAAACAAACTTTCCTCACATTAGTACTGGATCCTTTTCACACCAATGAGCAGTAGCCACATCTTTCCACAATATTTTGCCTCTAAGTGTTTTTAACTTTTCATAATCCTGCACTATCTTTGTTGGAGTAGCAGATCACAGCAAGGGGGTTTCATGATTCTCAGGTAAATGAGAACATGTGAGCCAATGTCCCCACTTTTTTTATATCTGAATGTCAAAGTTTCCCTCCTCTGTAAACCAAGGACAAACTCTTTGCACAAAATCCAAAAATTCTAAAAGCTGATGCCTTACAACATTCCTACCTTTAGCTTGCAACATACATTTTAATTTCTCTACATAGAGATCCCCCTCCTTATATCCTGAATGTTTCATAATTTATACCCTTCTCTCATAATGAGGTCCCACCTATGTCAGTTGTCAAAAGCTGATGGCTTTTAAGACTCTTTTAATAGCATATGCCTTCCAGGAGCCTTCCCTCACCTGACATTTAAAGTTCCTCCATACTCAGGTGCCATTTGCCTCTTGACCAGCATGGGGAGAATGGAACAGGAGGGGATGTCACAGGTAAATAAGAAGAACACACAGACACACAGAGAGAGACATAACAGATAGCAAAACTGGGACCAGCTGGTTTTCTGTGCTCTGATAGAGATGCAGAGACTCTTCAGGTCTGTAGCAGATTTATTTTATATTCCAAGAACAACAGGGGGTGTAACTTCTTAATTGCAAAACAATGTTGCCCACACCCATCCGTTCTACCTGTTTATGATTCCTCTGCCTTGCAGGCAATGTTGCTTTCCTTCTTCCCCTTAGCCAGCCAGAAACCATATCCTGAGTAGTATCCTTGTTTACCAAGTTCTGCACAGCCCTGCAAGGTCCTTGGACCTCAGATTCCAAGTGCATAGGCAGCCTTGTTAAACCCATTTTCTCTCAATAGAGCTGGCCTCTGGCTCAAATGCTGCCCAAAATTTGCTGTCCAGATGACATTTTTAAAGCTGTAAGAAAAGATGAAATATTGCCATTTGAAACAAAATGGATGGACCTGGAGATCATCATGCTAAGTGAAATAAGCCAGACAGAAAAAACAAAGAACTGCATGATTTCACCCATATGCGGAATATAAAACTGAAAGCAAAGATAAAAAGAAATGAACAAAC
>PVJL010017587.1:0-17874 GCA_004026885.1 Lyroderma lyra
GGAATGGAGCTACCATTTGACCCAGCAATCCCCCTTCTGGGGATCTACCCAAAGAACTTGAAAACCTTTGTCCGCAAAGACTTATGTACCCCAATGTTCATTGCAGCACTGTTCACAGTGGCCAAAACATGGAAACAACCAAAGGTCCCTGCAACAGATGACTGGATAAAGAAGCTGTGGTACATATACACAATGGAATTCTATATTCTTCACATGTATTTGCGCTCAATTGTTGTATGACCTTGAAAAAATCACTTTATCACTTAGATTATTAATTTTTATGCTATAAAATCAAGCGCACAGACTTAAAATTTTCAAGGAGCTTCTTTTCTTTACTTTCTGATTTCCTGCTTTAAATTTACACACTTAAACTTTTTAAGATTTGACGTAGCTCTAGATTTCTAGTATGTGATTGATATTCTGCTCCAAGGACTGACATATTGAAAATTCTCCTATACTGTTCTATCACATGTATACCAGTATACTTTAACAATAAAGTGGTATTCGCTTGCTTTTTTTTTTTTCAATATTCAACTGATACTTTGTGAAAACCATGGTCACTACAACCAATCCTAACTTTGTATCTATTTTCTCATTGAAGATTCACAATAACACTGTAAGACCCATATAATAATGATCACTATTTTATAGATGATGGAAATTTAAAAAGTCAGTTCAGATACTTGCACTATCTGAAATAGATTGTTAAAATCAGCACCGTTTCATAGAAATAATTTGTGAATCACTAGTGCTACTGATAGCAGGAGAGTTCCACAGTCATCGATACGTGAAGGCAAGGTGGTTGTGTTGGCACTGAGACTGGAAAGTGTATCTGAATTTAAATGAGCCATTTTGAAGGCCACTGAAACATTCCAGCCCTGTGTCACCAAGGATCATAATGACAAGAATGAAATAAAAAGATAACAGTTTGATAGAAAGCAAAAAATTATCTATTTGCAATGTGACCTAGTGAAAGACATATATTACCTCTTCAAAATAATAGAATTCTTTTTGGATTAAAGCTAAAGCTGGGGATAAAGGAGGGTGTATTATTTTAGGGAAAACAGTCATGACCTTGAATTTAGTGGATCAAGTTTGTAACACAGCAAACTTCTCTGTAATCTGGGTAGATCCATTTTATTTTCTGTGTGTGTGTGTGTGTGTGTGTGTGTGTGTGTTAGAGCTCACTTATCTCTGCCCAAATAATCAAGATTCATTGCACAGCAATCATAGTTAAGGTGAGAATAGGGTAAAGGGACTAGATCAGTATAAATGATTTTACATAAATGTTGTATCTCAAAGGTGGATGGGGTAATTTCTATGCATAAAATTCATAAAATATTTTTAGAATATTTAAACAAAAAGTGCTATTTTGAAATAATGTATTACCTCAATCTTTATCATTGTGCCAATTTTATAGCCTTGCATAACAGTAAAACTACAATTGACAATACTAATTTCCCCCAAAATAAATCATTTCCAAGAAAATTTCATGGTACCAAGGAGCACAAGTTCTTCAAATCCTTGAGTCTCTACTGAGTGCAAAATCCTTCATTTGAGGCTCGTGTATTTTATCATGCTACAGATTTGGAAACCAAGTCCTAATTAGGTTCGGTTAATGATACTGCTAAACTAAACAGTGAATGTTAAGGATATAAATTTAAAAAAATAGAACATATATTAAAACATTCTTATTTTTAATTGAATGCACTGTGATGAACTGAAACTCCTATTAAAGATACCTTTAAACAGTGCCTAAAAATGAGAATCATGTCATTACTCAAGTGTAGGAGAAGTCTGGACTGTCCCAAATTGAGTATGTTTCCATCTCTCTTTGTCTACACTAATAGCCTTATACATAGATGCACTTAATGTTAGTGTATATAAAGAAATGCCATATATTTACTTAAATTAGTTATTACCATAGCATGATGACTTGCTATTTATTCTTACAATTTAAGTCTAATTTTTCTTTTTATACTTAAAATATTTTTCAGTTGTAGACTATACTCATCCATGATGCTAAGCAAGGCTCATCTGTAAAAAAAAAAATCTTCTGTATTTAGAAATTGTTTCCTTTTTCCCCCTTACATCTGTGCTTTGAAATTGTAAAATTAGGATTCCTCAGAGGCAAAAACCTGAAAAAGTTAAAACACAAAAACGTAAGAAAATAGAAGAAAGAAAATATTTAGAACTGAACATTGCTATGTATCAGCAACTCTTGGATACATATAAAGTAGTTCTAAGCATAAAATTCATAGTCTCAAATGCTTACATTAGAAACTTAAAAAGGCTGATTATTAATTATACACCTGTAATAGAAAAATATGGACAACAAAGCAAAAGCAAGCAAGAAAAAAGGAGACAATAATAGAGAAGTATGATAGGATATTTAAAATGCCTTGTACAGTGTCCGGCATATAATAATGCACTCACTGAGCCCCTGTAAAAACCAAGGCCATCCCTTATGGCCAATTTAAAGCAATACCATGAACCTGCCATACCTAATTGTCTTAACTTTCTCCTTTCGTTATGGTTTCCTGAGCCAACTTCCCTCCCTTCAGCTTCTCGAACTCATTAATTGTAGAGTCATTTAACAGCCCTCTTAGAAAATACCAGAAGGCTCCACCTTGTCACCCAATGGTTACTGCTCTTCTTCTTCCAAAACTAACGTTACTTATTCTACATTTTTTTCCCTAGCTAGGTCATCCAAGGCTAAAAAAGCCCTGAGCACAGACATGGATAATGAAAGTGCACTGAATGTTGATGAAACAAAGATTAATACAGGTGACTGAAGACAGACAGAATAAGGATGGACGTAATTAAACTGGAAAAAACAAACAAAAAAGCAGTGGATGCCAGCAGAGTATAATTGAGTAGGAGTTTGGGGCTCAGAACTAAAAAGAATAGGAGTATCAAAAAAA
This sequence comes from Lyroderma lyra, assembly GCA_004026885.1. Lineage (NCBI taxonomy): Eukaryota > Metazoa > Chordata > Mammalia > Chiroptera > Megadermatidae > Lyroderma > Lyroderma lyra. Next base: position 2,925 of record PVJL010017587.1, read on the forward strand.
AAATGATGCTTGCATGAGGTGCATAATAAGTTCATTACAGAATCTGGACCATAGTATTGACCAAACACCACTATTAATTTTACTGTTATCTTAAGTAGACATAGAATAAAGACTGCTTTCTCCTGTGAGCATATTTAAATTATCACAATTCCACCAAAAAACAAAGCAGAACACATTCTTACGTAAAAAGATGCTCGTACCAAAACTGGTGACAATACACAGACAGAACCAGGTCTAAAGCAAGAAAGCAAAGGCATAAACAAATGTAAAGTTATTTCCACAGATCAAAATCAGCTCGAAAAGGCCCCAAACACCAAAACGTATGAGAGTGGTGCCCGTCGACTAACGTTCACACACCGAAGAGGCCATGTGATGATATTTTCTGAATATACATTCAAAGCATACGGTCTTTTAATTGGACAGAATATTTAAAATCAAGGCTGCCCAGGAAAATCCAGGATACTTGACAACTATTTCTAAAGTTACCTTGTAGAGGAAAACAGTAGTAATTAAAGCATTTTCAGGTTTCAGGCACTAACCACATTGGAAATGATGCCGAGAATGAATAGAAAAATGATGATCTTTTATAAATTGTGTTATTGCAAAGCTGAATATAATAATTAGTCCAAAGAATTCTTACATAGTTGAAAATGAGCTATAATTTAGAGAAATTATAAAAGGGAATATGTAGGTATTTCAAAGAGATAAATCTTGGAATGACATAAAAATGAAGAGAAGTCAGAATATAGAATCTGTAATGACACATTTATATGTTTCCCAGAGGGATTTAAAAAAAAAAAACAACACCAAAACTTTATGTTTCTTGGAGATCTAAATACATCCACTCTCCTTCCCTGTAGGGTTGGAACGAGCAGGACAGCCTTTCTGAGGTGTTCAGAATACCTCAGTTGTGGATGTATTTACACCGTAAATTGTCCTTTCATCTCCAGATAGGAAATGAAACAGACCTTAGGATGCGTTTTCAATATTCTCAGGTTTTCTTCTGGACAGATTTTTCTCAGAATTACTGAGCGCTTTCAAAGGTGAGAGGCACAAAGGTTCGAAATAGCAGAGCAAGGTGAAATTTCTGAAGTTAAAGCTCTGAAATACTGACCTCAAATCTTAAATTAAATCTCATTTTGTATCATCAGATAATAGGAGACAGCTAAGAATATAGGTGGTATTTTGAGGGAAATGTCACATCACATGTGAAGGGTTATTTCTTTCATAGTCTCTAACATTTAATTGGAAATCTTTGCCAACCTGTGGATACAATAACCTGCTCTGGGGATCTGTGGCTTATTGCTTGAGCAAGATTGTCTTTCTATTCAGTTTGAGTTTCAAATATTTATTTCGAACACACCAATGTATCTTTGCAACTATTGTTATCAACAACAAATTTTACATTGTACAAGAATTTTTAATTTACAAATTACCTTTAACAAATACAGGGTCCAGCAGAAGCAACACTGGACCCCGTACGAGAATGTCTTGGATGAGATGGACAGCGATTTGAACATTTCACCTAAAATATCAATATAGTGGGAATGAGTATGATGTTGTTATGTTACAGAATAACATGCTTAGGATTTTGTAATAAGATTTGGTATAGATTACCAGCTCATAAAAAGGGGTGTTATTTGTGCCAGACCTTTGTATATTGTCCTGTTAAGATTACAAGTGATTTACCACAATTTGGAAATAAAGTATAATTGGTTGGACTCATTTGAGTCCAGTGTAATTACATATGATGGATTAAACTGGTTGCCTAGTTAATTAAGCACAGAAGGTTAGTCCTTCCAAGGTTTTCTATCTTCCTCAAAAGGAACTGGTAAGGTGCTTAGTAAATCAGCCCAACAAATTTGGTAATGCCTAATGTGATGCATTTACATCAAGCCAATAGGTAAGATGAAAGGAAAAGGAAAAGAGAGCATACACAAGGCAGGAGCATCAGAGAAAATCAGAAATCAGCTGCCAGGTGGTGGGTGACCAGGGCAAGCTAAGTGGTAAAAATGGTAAACTAGGATGCACCTAAACAAAAATGGGAATTCAACAATTTTTATGAAGTGGGGAAGGCTCTTTATGTAGCGAGAGCCACATCAAGGAAGACTCTGCGAACCAGGTGGTATGTGTTTGAACAGTAATCACATAAAATGTGATGTGTAGCTATTCAGTGTCACATGACCCAACTCCTTCTTACAATAATGTCATGAATGATCATCTTAGTGAGTTCTAAATACGTTTCAGACATGCCGATAAGTGCTTTCTATGTTTTAGCTCATTTTAGCCTCATAACAACTCTGGAGGTAGGTTCTTAGACTCTCCCTATATGATGAATGAAAAAAAAAACTGAGATTGAGAGAAATAAATTACAAAGACACACATAAAGAAAGGCAGGACTGCAGTCCAGCGTTACTGGACCTTAATGGTCACTTACTACTTGACATTCATACTTGTGATGTGGACAATTTCTGCACTAAATACATAAAACACTTTCCAAGTCATATTATCAAATTTAGAAAAACTACAGCTAAGTACTTTTATGTCTTGGCTGACCTTTCTTCTGTCAAATGCAATCTGATAAAATAAAATACAGCTGAAAGAGATGTTAAGAGCCACCTAGGCCATTTACAGAATCTGTGTTTTTCACCTAAATTACCCAATTTATTTTTAACCTCTGCAACGTATGGTTTGTATATACAGAGTACTGTGCTAGACATTTTGAAATTTAACAAGATTATTTTAAAACCTCGATCTCTATCAGGGACCGAACTGTATCAAGAAACATACTTGCTCATAAAATATCTGGGAAATATATCAATATCATGCTGTGGAAAGGGAGAAAGAGGTATAATTAATGGTAACCAAATAAAGTGAATTTTAAGACAACAGGTTATATTTGAAACAGCTAAAGGATTATTAATATTTCTGTAAATGTAAATTGAAAAAGAGAATTCTGGGAAGAAGGAAGCAGTACAGACATCAAAACACTCATTGCACCATTTTTCTCCCTTGCATAATGGCAATAGAACTCAGGAGATTATAGTGAAGGTCAAGGAAGGTAATGGACATAAAGCTCATGTTGTATTTGAAATAATACGTTTTCACTACCATTAATATTACTGTTGTTACAGTTAGATAATACAGTAGGCAGTCGCTATGAATAACCTAGCATATTTGGAAAATACATTTTACAATGAAATTGAATAATATGTCATTTTATAGAGAATGATTTAATATGATATGGCTTAGGAATAGCATATAATCTAAATAGACTGGAAAAAAGATGATATAACTATGGGATGTGATCTGAAACACTTTTAGAAAGATAAATTTAGGCCAGATGACACAGGAGCTTAATAACATGCTATAGAATTTGAAATTAATTTTCTGGACTAATTGTTATGACGGGCTCTTTGAGAAAGGAAGTATAAAGATCCAATTTATGTTTTAATAACACATTTTATATTTACATTAATAAAGTTGTCAATGAACACTATCCCTTTATGTGTTTAGCTCAATTTGATAATGTTGGGATGTAGAACACATAGTATTTCGCATAATTTGTAGATAAGAGAGTGAACACTTGAGATGTTAAGTGGTTTCCATATCATTAACGTGTAGCTGGTGGAGCCAGAATTTAACTCAATGTTCATTTAGCTTATTTCACGAGGAACTACTCTGTGTATGAACCCTGTAACAAATAATACAGATACAGCCCCTGCCATCATGCAGTTTATAGCCTAGCCTTAGAGACAAATACATGTTGAGACTTCAGCTTATAGAATAATGGTATTTAAATTTTAGAGGTAGGAACATCTTTGTGAACAGAAACGAAGATAATAATCTAGACTGGGGGAGTGAGGAAAGATTTCCTGGAAAACAATGGCTGGGGTCATGCAGGACGGTGCACCCCCTCCCCAGTGTCCACACTCTACCCCCAGGGACCGTGAATGTCATAGGTTATGTGGCAAAGGGGAAATATAATTGGTCACCAGCTGCTTTGAAGACGGGGAGATTGTCCTGGATTAACCAAGTGGGCCCAGCGTCATCAGAAGGGTCATTAAAAGTAGAGGAGAGAATCGAAAGAGAGTCAGGGAGATGGCACCCCATGAAAAACTTGGGCTAACCATGCTGGCTTGCAGAGAGACCAACATGGCTAGAAACCTAGGAAGGGGGGGCAATGACCCCCAGAAGCTGAAAAAGGCAAGGAAATGGATTTTCTTCTAGAGCCCGCAAAAGGAACTCAGTGATACAGATATCTTGATTTTAGCATGAGTCTCAGGTTGGACCTGTGGTCATTTGTTACAGCAGCAAATAGAAAACGACCACAAATTTCTAAACTGAGATCTTCACTGTACTAATCATTGTGCTAGGAGTCAGGCACGGCTATGATAAATCTAACCAGCTCACAATGACTTACACAATGAAAGCTTGCAAACGCCTGAGAAACTGGGGGCGTGGGGGACTCCATGCCTAAGAAACTGTCACCACCCATGGCTTGGTCTATTTCCAGTAACCTGCTTGTTGGGTCAAAGCTCCAGGACCTTATCTGGAGCCCAGGAATGACCTCAGGGACCGTGTGAGCCATCTTTCGGCTCAACTCCAACCTGAGGGAAGGAACAGGGTGCATATAATGGAATAAAAGTCTTGGAGGACATCCAAAGAAAATTGTCAAGTCATTTTGTGTACAAACCAGCAGTTCAAATTGGCATAGAATCGTTCCAGCCCTTTTAAATACTGAATTTAAATAATAAATTCTCTTAGTTTTTCCACACTGTATTGGGAGTAAGGCTAGACTACTTAGTTCGCAGCATGACCCTACCATCTAATGGGTCAAGGTATGGAAGAACAGAACTAGGTCAGCAGACACAAATGATAAATTAACGCAAATCTGTGTCAGAAACTCAACACCCAAAGACGAGCATCAGAGGTGGGAGGAGGGCATCACCATTATATCCATTCCCCTCAACCTGAACAAAACATAATCATATTTGAATCAAGCTGAGAAAGAAAACCTCTCAAAATACCTTTCACTCATGTTTCCAACTGTCTTCAATTAATTACTTATTAATCATATACAAAATAACAGTCCAAAGGAGAAATGTTTGGAAAAGACAAAACACACATTAACAATTTGATATGCCTCAACAGAAGGGAGGCTTCTGTACATGTCAACAATCTTACAAGATGGTGGAATCGAGTTGTGTAGTAAATGTTACCTTAAATATTAAAATTAGGCATAGCATCTCTTGATTAAAAAATGATAAGAGCTTTTAAGTTCCACTAGTTTTACATTTTGACTGACTAAACAAATTAGGATATAATTTCCTCATCATTTTCATGAATCGATCTTTTATTATCTTTGCCTGGGAAACGTTATTATGTCAAAGAATGTAATGTTTTTTGAAAATAGTTATGCATAGTTTCACCTGAGGTTGATAGAACTGGTAGTACTTAAATACAGTTTCTCCATGGTGGTATGAAAATCACACCATTTAAAAAAATGGTTGATTACTATAATAATTAATAGATTTTGATTTTAAAAAGTATGTTGTTTTGTATGTTACATGCAGAAAGAATTTAAGGCTTATAAGAATTAGGTAAACTGTCTCTGAAAAATAGTGAAAGGATTTTTTAACAACTATTTAACTATGTACATATAACATAAATAAGTTTTATAGAAGCCAAGTGTTGTTTGAGGGTCTCAAACATGTGATGGAAAGAGAACTCACACTGGGTGGTGAACACATAACACAACACGTAGATGATACACTGTAGAATTGTACACCTGGGACCTGTGTAATATTTACTAACCAATGCCACCCCAGTAAATTTAACAATAATAAAAAAAGATAACCAAGTTCTTTCATATAATGGACCTAGAAACTGGATAATTTGAGATTTCAAGCAAATATGGGAGTTGATCCTGAAAACCTGCTCTGTGTCTTACCCTGCATAGGGGTGGTGGGAGGGGCAGGTGGATACAAATGGTGGTAGTGAGCCTGCACATCTGACAAGAGGATCCGTGGTAGGTCCCTAGACGTGGTCCAGGAAAAACGGCAAGGCCCGGGAAGTCCTTTGCTCCCATCTTTGCTACGACAAAATGAGGCCAAACATCTTACGTTAAGGCACGTGAACGTAAGCACAGTCCACAGAGATTAGAACGCTTCTCCTTCATGCTGGAACGACCTGGGTCGGCCGAGGAAGGACACAGACCTAAGGACAGTGATGGCTTCTCCGTGGCTGAGCAAAGCGACCAACATTGAGTGACCTTTATCAACTAAGCAGGGTGGTGGCAAAGATGTCTCAGGGGATGCCGGCATGAACAAATAATGATCCTGATGACGAGAGATACTTCTCCCCACCATCGGCCACCAGGTGCCACGTGAACCTTCCCAACCTCCTCTGAAGAAAGGACAGAGGAGCCCCGAAATAACTGAGTTTCAATTTCTGCCATCCACCTAAGTGGAAACTCATGTTAAATCTTCTAATAAAAATGAAGTTACACTCCCCTTCCATCTGCAATTGCGTGATTGTTATCATCAACATCTCCATCATCATCACCATGTGTGTTCATTATGTTTCAAGCAGTAATTATTTGTCTCACATTGATCATCTCATTTCATCTGATCGACTCCTTTAAAGAGTAGGTGGCATGACCCATACCTTTATACCATACAAAGATCAGAAGAATTAAATTACTTGACCATAGCATAGTTCAGGATCCAAGATCCTAACTAGAATTACATTAATTCAAAGCATTAGGAGTTTCTTATTTGAAATATTCATTAGTTTCATATGTCTAGATCAGAAACCACTTCAAGTACATTGATACATAGATAGGCTGCCATATGACCATGACATCTCTTTGATATATCTGTCCTAGTCAGTCAGAATTTAATAAGAAACAAAGGACAGGAGAAAAGCTATCTTCTACCACAAATTTGTATCTTAAGTTGTACTTTTAAATTATTATTTTCTGGTTACCATTACAACTACACAGACAATAGAAAGGTTATTAGGTCTATTTTTTGTCAGTCTCAAAAATTGTGGGATATCAAAGTTATGACTTGATTTTAAAATGTAGTTGGCATATTTAGTGCTCAAATAGGAGCAATGGATATATTCATTAAGAATCATAATGTTAACAAAAGGAGGGGGACATGCTCTAACTACTGCAAGTCTTCTCTTGAGGAGAGTATGTTGCAGTAGTAATTTTTTTTAACCTTGTGTGCTTTACCCAACTAAGAGAATCAAATCATAATAAATGGATTAATATGCAAACGATAAAATTGCATTGCTTCAGAGATATGCTTAAAGGAATACGGCAAGTTAACACAAGAATTTTTTTCTCATCTGCATTAAGACTGGTTATTTAACTGTTCTGTGAGGTTGAATATTATAACGTGTCACTGAGATTATACAAGAAAGCAAGACAAACGTGACAAGCACGACAGAATCATGAGACAGCTGCATAATTACTGCAAATGAAAAGCCTTCCATTCCATCCACAAAATTTTGAGAGAAAACCCCTTTGCAGCTTCATGGCTTGAACGTGTAATACTACTGAGTGATAAATTCTTAGCCTTTTGAAAGGATATCTACAGTTTTACAACCTGAATCCTAGATAAATAAATAGCAAATAAACAAAAGTGTTCTGAAAGGAAGGCAAAACTATTGGAAGACCATGCATTGGGCATTAAAAATAGGACTCTACACAAACAATAATAACGTACAAATGACCGTTTCACGACCATTTACAGCTTAAGAGAAATTGAAATTGTTTTCAGACTGTTTCACAATGCAAAAAGTGGAAGGAGCATGAGAAGAAAGTGCTAGATCCAGCCAAACCATGTTTGTTTGTTTTTTTTATGATAATGAAAGCTATTAACTTGGTTTGGTAAGTAGCAGGAAAGAAAGACCACATAAGATCTATGAGGTCAGATAATTAATTTCACGAAGTCATCCCAGAAAAAGTGCTCATCGCTGAATATCACCACGGTCACCTTTGAAGGACTCCCCTTGGGAAGCTGTGCACCGACACCAGCGCCTAGTCCACCTTTCAAAGCAGTTTTGGAACTCTTTTTCTGGAATGGCCCTCAGAGCTGTCACTGCATGACCCTTGATGTCCTGAATGTCATCAAAATATCTTCCTTTTAATATTTCGTTTATCTTCCAGTAAAAAAAAGAAAAAAGCCATGGGGGCCAGATCAGGTGAGTAGGGAGGGTGTTCCAATACAGTCATTTGTGTGCTGGCTAAAACCTCCCTCACAGAGAGTGAGCTGGTGCATTGTCATGATGCAAGAGCCACGAGTTGTTAGCAAAACATTCAGGTAGTTTTTGCATAACTTTTTCACGCAGCCTTTTCGGTGCTTCCAAATAGCAAACTGGGTTGACCCTCCAGTTGGTACAAATTCATAATGAACAATCCCTCTGATATCAAAAAAGATTAGCAACATCGTTTTGACTCTTGATTTGAACTGATGGACTTTTTTTGGTCATGGAGAATTGGCTGCCTTCCATTGTGCACTTCGATGCTTTGTTTCAGGGTCATATCACCAGTGATAACAAGGCCCAAAACATCATCTTGTCTCTCCAAAAGGTCTTGGCAAACTTGGACTCTCCTTGGTTTTGTTCATCAGTGGCTCCTTTGGGACCATGTTTGCACATACCTTTCTCATGCCAGGATTTTCAGTTAAGATTTTTCTAACTGTTTCTCTACCAATGTTTTGCTTGGTGTGCTATGCTTCTCACAATCACCTCATTGAATCACCATTCAATGAGTTTTTGCAGTGCTTTCGTCAGTTCTGCTTGTTACTGGCTGCCCTGACCTCTCTTCATCAGTGACACTTTCTCTTCCCTCAGAAAATTATTTAACCCATTTGTACACTGCTGTTTTCTTCATGGCATTATCCCCATAAACTTGGACTAACATGTCCCTGATTTCACATCCACCCTTGCCAAGTTTAACAAAAAATTTAGTGTTTGTTCATTGCTCTCATTCAAGCTCTGACGTTCTTGCAGCAGCTCACCAAAACATGCAACAATAGTGAACGCCACTCAGCAGGACACCTCCACATGTTGACATGAACACAGCAGTGAGACACAGATACACCAGGGTTAGGACACCTCACTGAGTTGTTTGTACCATGCTGCCAACGTTAAGTGTACGGCAGCAAGTTCGTGAACTTAATTGTCAGACCTTGTATAACGAAGCTTAGCTAGTGGGAAGATGGGTTCCTAAAAACATGAGTGTAAAAATTAAAGCTGGTGTAGACAAAATGACATGTAACAAGCTCTAGTAAAATGTGCTCCTCCCACAAAGAAAAAACACACAAACAAACAAAAAAACTTATGGATACAACAGTTTAAGGGTTATCTGGGGTCAAGTGGGGAGCGGGTAGGAGAGGAGTGAGGTGGAGCCAAACATACGGTGACGGAAAGGGAACTCACACCGGGTAGTAACGCAACATGTAGACGATGCCCTGTAGAATGTACACCTGGGACCCGTGTAATTCTTGTTAACCAATGTCACCCCAATACGTCTAGCAATAAAAAACATATGTATAAAAATTTTAAAAAAAGAGAAAAAATGTACTTCTCTGTCATACATTCGCAATGTAAACGGTAAATAGTATTCCACTCGACTGAAAAACAATCGACAGTTTATTTCTTTCTTTCTCCTTCTCTCTCTGTCTTTCCCTCTCTTTTCCTTTCCCCGCTTCTTTCATTTTTTTGTAAATCACTTTACCTAGAAAATACCCTCAATAAGCACTTGCTGAAATAACCAGAATGTCTTGAATGTCAGCAAAAAGCAAGAGTTACAATATTATAATATTACAATATTACAGTATACCAAATAGCAGAAGGCCCTGGAAAGGAGAGGATGGTCCAAGTGAGAAATCCGCCTCTGCAGACCACGGGCTGGTGTTGAAGACTACATGTCTATGAGGTACATTCCCAGATAATCGGAGGAAGTCAGATCCCCCGGCCCCCTTACCTCAGAAGGAGGAACTGAACCAGACTGAGTGGCACCCTCCCATTTCCTGTGCCTGTGAACTTAGCCTTTGTGAACTCTGGCTTTGGACACAGACTTGGACACTATCGAAGGCCGCATTCGGATTGTTTTATTCTGTATTTCTAATTACGATGGCATCTACTCTGGATCATATTTACTTCCATGGGAAGCAGGCTCTGCCACGTGGAAACGTTATAGCCTGGGTGCGATGGAATTTCTTCAGTTCTGTTTTGACAATTCTAAGTCGAGTCACTCCATGCTGTCCATATCATAGACTTTGGGTCCAAGAATTCAACAGTAAGTAACTCTAAGACCTGATGTTCATGATAACTACTGTAAGTTTCAGTTTGATACGTTAGTGATTTAAGTAATTAAGGCTGCACCCGAGGAGCCAGTGCAAACTTCTGAATGCTGTGAGAACAGCATCTGTCCCTCCACTGTAGGACCTGAGACTAGCAGGAAACTACAAAGAGTGGGGTGTCCAAGGCAAGCTCCAGAAGTACTGTGTTATTTGCTTAGTTTTCAAAAGAGTTAAAGATTATCAGAGGAAGTCACGGACTTTATATCTTGGATATCAAGAGAAAAGTAAATTTTATGTATGTGGACTGCATGATTAAGGAGGCAAATTTTCAGTACTGCATATGGAAAGCTAAGGCTGAGTTGTCTTTGTAGATCTCAATGTCCCGGAGAGAGAATAATATATTTAGACCAGCCCTGCTACTGGTAGTGATATTATGCACCTATCTCTTATTATCAATAACATGAATTTTCAGGACCAGAATATGTGGAAGGTACAAATCAAAACATAAGAGACATTCCATTGAAATAAGCTGAATGAATCTGAAATGCATACTTAATTGCATCTATCTGTTTATAGCACATTTGTAATTGTATTACTTCTTCCTGGTGAGCTGTGTCTTGCTTACTTATATTATAAATACTACCCAAGAACTCAGTGGAAATCATGACAGGCCATCAATTTTTACATGCCAGGTAATGTGATTTCAGGCTTGGAAATGATTAGTGAAGAGTTTTAAGTAAAAGTAAGGGCGTCATATAGCACCTTTCCTTCATGAAGGGTTCAAACGTAGTGAGTAGCGTATTCCCGCCTAGAAAAGGGCAGGCTGCTTCTGCATCATTTCAAGGTGCAACAGGTGATTCGAGGAAGCGTGTGTGTGTGTGTGTGTGTGTGTGTGTGTGTGTGTGCGCAATCAAGTAGGCATTAGGAGGCATGCTATTTTTTCCCATCTATTTTCCTTCTAAGAGGCAGAGTAGGGCTGATCCTGAAAGAAGCAATTTTTAAAAATGAAGATTATTTTTTTTCAGCTGTCGGTGCAGAAGCTAGGCAGCATGCCTGTAATCTAGGAGGAGTGCTCAGCAAGCAGCCAATCTGCCTCACCCTCTTCTGGAAGGTGGCCCTTCCAAGGTGTCACCCAATCTGTTAACCCGGCTTCCCAGGTTCCACTCAAAGCTTCGCAGGACCCTGTGGGGAGCAGCAGCTCCGGGCAGGCAGCCCTGCAGCACCGTGAACACTGAGACTATCACTGCAAAAGGACTGTAAGCGTCCGGGGAAGAAACCCACGTGGAATTCCTCCCTCGCTGTCCAGGAGGAGCCCTGATAATGCTGAGGCCTCTCACACATCTTTCAATAATATTTGCTCCCCAATCGCATCTCCGTGGGTTGTGCGAGGAACCTATGAGAAAGTAAGATGGCAGCTCAGGACCGAACTCTTACATGTAAAAGAAGGTCAGGCAAAGACGAGGCTAATGTTCAAGAGGAAATGAACACCTGTGGAAAGAGCTCCTCTTTTCCAGCCACATGGCAGGGAGAGGTCCCCCGTGTAATGATTTCTCCCAGAGTTAGGTATTCACCCTGAGCCTGTCACACTTCTGTCTGCCAACCTCCTCCCCGGACTTCCCAAACACACGTTGTGGGCTTCATTCAGCAGGAATTGGGTGGGGGAGCCATTGTTTGCCTCTGATCAGACCTGTGCTCTTTTAGTGTATTTTCTATCACCAATCGAAGGATGGCTTGTTAAGATGGACAGGAAGGTGTGCCAACCATCGAGTGCTTGAACTAAGAAAGATTTGACTGTTTACTACTGTTATGGTCTGAATACCTGCCACCCCAAAATTCAGCTGTTGAAACCTAATGCCCCATGGGATGGTACTGGGCAGTGGGGCCTTTGGGAGATGCTGGGGTCATAGAAAATGAGCCCTCCTGAATGAGATCATCATCCATATAAAAAAGACCTCAGAGCCATCCTCGCCCCTCCACAGAGTGACACACAGCAAGGAGTCTGCAGGCCAGAAGAGGACCCTCACCAACCACCTGGGACCCTGACCGCTGACTCCCATCTTCCAGAACTGTTACAAATACATGTCTGTGTTCACTCTGTAGTCTTCTGTTATAGAACCCCGAAGACTAAGACGATTACTATCTTCAGTTCATGTTTTCTTACTCAGCAGTGTTTTTTTCTCATCAGTAAAAAAAAAAAAAAAAAAAAAAATTCCAGCAATCACATTCTTTGCTGCTTACTCATAAGCATTGAAAACATATATCCACACAAATACCTGCACACAGATGTTCACAGCAGCTTTGTTCATAATTGTCAAAACTTGGAAATAATCAAAATGTCCTTCACTAAGTGAATGGATCCATAAATTGTATACTTCCAGACAATGCAGTATAATTCAGTGCTAAAAAGAAATGAGCTGTCGAGCCATGAAAAGACAGGAAGGAAACTGAAATGCATATTACTAAATACAAGAAGCCAATCTAAAAAGGCGGCAGCCCACAGGATTCCAACTCTATGACATTCTGGAGAAAGAAAAACCATGGAGACAGTAAAAGCATCAGTGGTTGCCAGCGCTGGAGGTGGGACAAGGTGGGTAGGCAGAGCCCACCGAATGGGCAGGGACTATACTCCATGATGTTATAATGATGATGGACATAGGTCTTACGTATTTGTCCAAAACCACGGAAGGAACATCGGTAGTTGTGAAACCTAAGACAAACTATTGACTTTGGGTAATTAGAGTGTGTTCATTTAGGTTCATTCTTACCATTAAAAAAAAAAAATGTACCAGAGAGGAGGACAAGATGGCAACTGGAGAGGAGGTCCCTAAAGCCTCTCCCAGAAAACACAATTGAACGGCCGCCCAGGAGCCAAGAAAGAGGACCCCAGGTGACAAAAAACGGCAGCTGAGACATCCATGCATTGCAAGTAAACACCTGATGTTCGGAGAAAAAGGGGCGAGCGGGAGAGGGGGAGGGAGCAAAGACGGATCGCAACAGGACCCAATTGCAGCTGACTGCAGTGCATGGGAGGGGAGGAGCCGAGAGGCAACAAGAGGAGAAGCCCGAACAAAGCGGCAGGACAGTGGGAATCCATTGGGGAGCTAGGCTGGGGAGCTAGAATTTGGAGCGGCGAGTTGGGGACAGAGCTTGGGAGCCAGCCTCTGGAACTCTTGAGTGGTAGCAGGACTGAGCGAGGACTCTGAACTGCAGAGACGACATCTTGGCTCTAGGCTCCCTAGGGACCAACAGCACAGGCACACGCAGCTCCTGCACAGGGCTGTGTTTCCTGGTCCCAGCCCGCTGCGGGGGTCACCCGGCTGCCCTGCGGAAAACGCTGGGCCCTTACACAGATGGGGCTGGGGCTCCCGTTCTGCCTCGCTGCAGAGGTGGACTGGCTGCCAGCGTGGCGTGCGTGGCTCCTGCGTGGGGCTGCGGCTCCCATTCCAGGCCTGCTGTGGAGGCAGGCCGGCTGCCTTCCTACTGCAGGGTCAGACCCACAGCTTTGGACTTGTGTGCACACCTGCTCACGCGCCCCTGGGTCCTAAAAGCAGTGCGAGCCCGCAGACTCTGCCCCAACATTTGACCACAGAAGTAGGCGAGGGAAGAAAGGCGGATTTGATAGCCCCAGGCAGCAGGAGAAGGCTTGGCCTGCATCACCCAGCTTACCCAGCATAGGGCAGAAGGTGGAGCTTCCCCGGTGTGCCTTTTGTTGGCCTCTCCCCTTTCCTACAACCTTCCCAACCAACTAACTAACTACAGGAAGCGAAGGGACCATAATAGATGCGCACTGCCTCCAAATGTAGCAGGAGACCAGAAATAAGAAATAAACAACCCCTCTCTCTCCCAAAACTTGCCCCCACCCCAGTACCACCTTGTGTCTGCCCTACAGCAAGACACCACAAAAGTACCAATCTTGGCTCCTGGGCACTACTGAACATAACGCCCTCATGTCAAAGAGGAAGAACCCAGCAGACAGGATGAACTCCTTAAAACCTAAAACTCCTCAGAAAGAACAGGACATTTATCAAGACAAGTTCTTAGACCTAGAAGTTTCCGAATTAAGAGACAGAGAATTTAAAGTAGCCATTCTAAAGGCTGTGAGAGAAATGAAAACATATTGGCAGAGCACCATGGCTGACATAAAACAACATAAAAAAGGGCATAAATGACATAAAAAAAGAACTTCATGAACAAAAGGAACAATTTAACAAAGAAATTCAAAACATAAGGAAGATTGAGATGGAAATGCAAGAGATAAATAATACAATAAAAGAAGTGAGAAACGAAATAACTGCCATAGGAAACAGGGCCAACCAGATGGAGGAAAGAATTAGTGATATCGAAGATCAGAACATGGAAACAGCTCAGAAAGAGGACGAGAGGGAATATAGAACCAAAAAGATTGAAAGAACTCTACAAGAACTATCCAACTCCATGAGACAAAACAACATCAGGATAATAGGAATAGAAGAAGGGGTAGAGCATTCTACAGAGAGCATACTCAAACAAATAGTAGATGAGAACTTTCCAAACCTATGGAAAGATCTGGAACCCCAAGTTCAAGAAGAAAACAGGTCCCCTAGATACCTGGACCCTAACAGATCTTCTCCAAGACACATGGTACTAAA